>JAOCPS010000015.1:1214274-1229231 GCA_025505425.1 Graphium colonna
CAAACTCTGCGCCCACTAGCAGAGCAAAAGCTGGAGAAGTTGAGAATTTCTACAATGAACTCAAAAACTTGATTTCAAAAATACCAAAACGGGAATTACTTACTATCCCGGGATTTTAGAATTAAAGTAGATAATATAAGAACAGATGCAGACTTGAGAAATATTTGAGATAATTATAGTCTAGGCCAAAAGAATTACCGTTGCGAACGACTTCTGTTTCGATAGTAACAATAACTTCAAAATTATGAACATTGTATTTTAGCAGTACCATAGATGCCTTTACATTTGAATAACTGATGGAAAAATAAAAATTAGATTGATTATATTTTAATAAGATTTAGAGGAAGACGTTCGATAATAAAATGCATACACTTTACTGGGAGGAGACTGTCAAACTGATCATCAACTTCTTATATGCAACCTTAGACTAAAACTAAGAAATGCTGTACCTCGCAGTAACAGGGGTACTGCTATAGTTTTGCGACGATGTTCGACAAGTCGCCATGTATCATTTGACATCCAGTGCTGGTGTGTAATAGAAGTAAGCTTTGGTTGCGTTAATTTTACCGATTCTTTGATCAATGTCCTTGCAGATTTCCATAATGAGTCAAGGTCAATTTTTAATCGTTTTTCAAGATCACCTTTTGAAATCTTGTTAATAAATGCAGTATTGTCCACTATCTCTAGCCGCTTGTTCAGTTTACGAGGTACGACATTTCTTAGTTTTAGTCAAACGTTGTATGTATCCATTCACGACCTAAATTTATTAAATGCAGAAATATATGCTTAATCTCCGAATTATAAAACCTATCTCAAAATTTGTGTGTGGGATTGCAAAACACGAAACAATAGACCTATTTAACATAATGAGGTTCTTTGCGCATTAGTCAAGACTATTGCAAGAACCTTTTTGGTGATCACGATATTGTAACAAGTCACTTTAAATCATCAGAAGTCAACAAAGAGATTGAACCATTTATCCTCAAAAGTGAAGTTCGAGCCGTAATAAACAACCTAAATCTTTTTAGGTGTTACAAAGCTGTAGGTGCTAGAAGATATCACTATAGATCTACTAAAGCAGATAAATGAATACAGAGTAGACATGCTGTACACCTGCAAATGTGTCTGGGAATCAGAGCAAGGCCAAATTATTGGTCACAGACCGTGTTCATACCGCTATACCAAACAGTTACTATTGTTATTGCCTTATATTATACTTATTGACCATATTTCACATTCCAGCAAAGTATTCATTAACTCCATATAATAAACATAACCCGGTGCCCCGAGCACCACCGGCCACCTTACGCCCGTTGGAGCTGCAAAAGCCCCTCTGGCCAGCAGTGACGATGCCGGCACCAAAAATTACATCGTTAAAAACGTTCAACAAGACCGATAAAGATAAAAAATGAACACTAGTCATATTAAGATTGACGAGCCACCGAAACCGGTTTTTTTGGTGAACGTCTAACACAAAACACTAAAAAGCTATATTTTCTGGCCCGAGAGTTTAGTAAGAAAAATTAATACGCTTTCTGCTGGACTGCTCTGCCACACACACAAACACATTCATTCAATACTTGTCATTTATACATATATACAAACATAAATAAAAAAATCAGGTATCTATATCTACATAGAGTGTATAGTCCTATCGACAATTTTTTAATACGTCTTCTTATACGAGTATCTTCATACAACGGTGACTAGGATTAATGTAACTGAATCTTATACGTAAAAGAGTTACGTCGTGATATTGATATCGTTTCTAATGACATAGATTCGTTCGAAGTATCTGAATCAACTATTTGTTTACCAGAAAAGGTCCAAAGTATTGTTCCCTCGCAACATAACTCATTTAAAATTTTACACACAAATATTGGTAGCATAAATAAAAACTTTGATGTACTTGCGGCTCTCTTATGCGGAATCTGTATCCAGTGTAACACAATTATACTTACCGAGTGTTGGCTGAGTAAAGTTACACTGATTTCACATATCTTTTGTTTGTAAATTAAAAAAGCAAAAGCAAATAAAGTTATGGTCAAAATAAATTATCCTGCACTCATTGAACATCTAGTTAAAGCAAATTTCGCAGATATATATAATGCTACAGAAACGAATTCCGCAGCTGTTATCTTAACAGACAAGATATCGGGAGCTATAAAAAACCATGCCCAGGAAATAATTGTACCATATCGATTTTGCTGCATAATACCGTGACTAACTCCCGGACTCGAACGTTGCATCAGAAACCGGAACAAATTACATAAACAGTGCATTACCTATAAACGTTACCGTAATTTCTGTATTAATCTTCTAAAAAAATAAATCTGACCATGATGAAGAAATATGAAAAACAGAGGTAATCCCAAAAACTTATGGAAATTAATCAATAGAATCATCAACCTAAAACAACAATCACTGATTCCTAATGAGTTACTAAATCTTAATAAAGATCCGTTACAGGCAGTTATATTGATAAATGATTATTTCGTTAGAATTGGGCCAAAATTAGCTAATGACATCTTGCACAAGCGTTCTGCAACGGTCGACCCACGTATAATTCAAATACTGAAACTCTAACTCCTGCAAATTCGATGGTCGTACTTGAAACTGATTTTGATGTAATCAATAACATAATTCAAAATCTAAAGAATTATTCCGCTCCTGGTAATTTGAAAAATACCAACTCTTGTAATTAAAAATGACAAAGATGCTCTTGTACCTCCTGTTACTTATTTGTGTAATTTGTGTTTATCTACCGGTATTTTTCCGGATATTCTAAAAAGAGCTCTGGTTCATCCTATCTATAAAAGTGGAGACAGGGGCAGTATCGATAATTATAGATCAATATCGGTACTTCCAGTCATATTCAAAATTATTTAGAAAGTATTGAATAATCGACTAATAACTTATCTGGAACATTACAATGTAATAGCACCTAATCAGTTCGGTTTTATGAGAAACAAGTCTACAAAGGATGCTACTCTACTGATCACTGATACTTCAGCTCGACTTCTCGACAATAGATCTAAGGTTATTGGAGTATTCCTTGACTTGTCAAAGGCATTTGATACTATCCCTGTTTCTCTCTTACTCAAAAGAATGGAATCCATTGCTGTACATGTGATTGCCCTGGAGATTAGTTACCTTTCCAAGGGTGAGGCTGAGGGTGATCCTCAATCTCTTGGCATATAGGGTTAAGATGTTGGTTGTAATCTCTGCGATAAAATGCTGATAAGATGCATTCCGAGTCCCCTCTAGCCTTGCAAAGTCTTTCATCTGCTTAATTATCTGGCAAGACGCATCTATTATCTAGAATTTTCTTGGGCAATCCGCACTCTGAGGCTTTTCTCCAAATTCTTTCCAAGACTTGAGTATTAGAACATTGACTCGATTCCAATTGGTATTTATGTTTATACTTTCATTTATGAACTTTCATATATCTCGAATGAGAAATTTTGATGAGTTTTATTTGATTCTGGCCGAAATTTTCATTGTCATTTGAATGACAATGAAAATATCGACTGCCCTGCTGCCTAGCTCTGATTTTATTGGCCAATTCGTACGCTGATACTTTTCTCTAAATTCTTTCAGAGACTTGAGTATAAGGACTTTTACTCGATTTCAATTGGTATTTATGTCTATACTCTCATTTATGAACTTTCATATATCTCGAATGAGAAATATTGATGATTTTTATTTGATTCTGAGCGACATTTTCATTGTCATTTGAATGACAATGAAAATGTGGACTAGGATCTTCTTTTCTAAATTGGTACATTGTTCAAATGTTTATGGTTCCATATTTAGCCCTCATCTACAATTATTTATTGATGAAAGTATTATAGCTATATAGTATACACTACAAACCCATCAATGAGGACTCACAGTGCGGGTTAACTGCTGCGCTGTGATAGAGTTTATGCTTAGTTTTAAATAAAAAGAGATAGAAAATCTCTAGACCAAAAATAAAGTAATCTGGCTAAAGCCATATTTAAAATTGACTTGCATATTTGAACATATAGTCCATATTTTTGAGATGAGCTTGAGGCAGCAGAAGATAGAGCTATACATCAAAAACTATTTTTTCTGACCTTTGACCTTTAATATGCCAGGTGTCTTATATATGTAAAATTACGTGATATTTGAGACAATATTTAAAAATCATGGGTTCTATTCCCAGCAAAAACAAGAAAGATAACTGAATTAAATTTGGGCGTCAGTTCATGTATCATTTATCAATATATTTCTTCCTTACAATATAAGTCATAGGGTATTATAGAAATAGCAGTGTTAAATAGGGATTAAAAGAGTTTCAAACTTTTTTATACTTTCAACATGTATGAAGACATTTTGTTTTTGTTGTTGTTGTTTTGTAAGTTAATTTTTGGTTATGTTTATATAAATTATGGCACAATACTTAGGTCTATATCATAAATCTAAAGTTAGAATATCACATGTCCTCTACATAATGTGTAAATCTGTTACTTTCAATAAAATAAGTGTCTATTTGTGAAATCAAAATACCAACCTTCCGTGAATATATAAATAGTCGTTTGTCTATCCGGCCGCACGCCTATTTATATGTCCGTCCGTCTGACTTTTTGACTGTCTTAAGCTTACTAAAATGTGCGGATATGTTGCACTTTCATTAAAAAAATAATCATAGGAACATATATTCACTTATTCGACAATTAACTATTATCCAAAAGAAGGCATGTCGAGGTCTATGGACATCCACACATGTACATTTTTCTCTATGCACACATGTACATGTTTTATTTACTGCACGATCAACTATTCATGAGGGAACAATAAACTCATACGTAAGTTCCACACAATGTAGAGGTTCTTAAATTTGATGAATAGTATAAAAATTCCACATCGGTCTGTAACTTAAAACGAAAACTGAATAGAATTCCGAGCAAGTTTCAAAATGTGGCTTGAAAAATTCATTCTAAATTATGATTTAAATTTAAACCTTGAGCTTACGTTTGGAGTCATGTGATAATTTTCAGATGAGATTCAGTATGGTTAAAAAAGTATCTTTTCTTAAATGTGGATTCTGCGAAAAGACAATGAATACAATAATGCACTAAAATAGCAGTACATTACTCGTGCCATACCGTAAATATTTTTAGAGTTATATACAGAATGGGTGCCGTCGAGACTCAATAACTGGTCTTCCCCCATCCCCTTTTGGTCAGTCCTTTCACATCAATAGCGTAAAAAATATGTTCACCTGATGCCAGTTACCAGCATACGTTAATATAATTTCAACGTTGACATTAAAAATTTGGAAACTTAACTTCAATTAGATGCAAATTTATAATTTGTTGATCTACCCATATCATTTACAAAACGCAGTTGCAGATAGTATAACTAAGAATATTTCAACTAATGACAATTTGTTGACAATAACAAAAAAAAAATTGTTTAAACTATGTAAGACAACACTTTCACCATATAATGTAAAATAAGTAAATAAGTAATGTAAAAATATTTTATATGAAAAATTTACAAAGCTTAGGTGGCAAAGAACTTTAGGTAGAACTATTTCTTAAAGAAATTGATATCCATGTAATTGCTTAACGGTGTCATGGTTGAATAAACATTTCAGACTTATTGATGTAGAAAACTTCAAATTATCAGGTTTGTTCGTGAGAGCGAATACCTCACGCGGTAGCTTTCTTATGATAGTAAAAAAATATTGTTTGTAATATTCGACAGAATATAGTGGCACTTTCTGTCGAAGGTTCTGTAGAAATAGCCTGCGTTAAGATCAACAGAATATTATACAATCAGTGTGCCGACGCTCCTTAGATGATTTTGATATGTTTGAAAATAATATGGAAAATGTCCTTAAAAAAACTTTGTTTAAATAATAGATGTGTAATTGTCTATGAGGGCTTTACCGTTGATAAATTACAAGTAACACAACATAGTAATTAGCTTTTTAACTTATTTAAATCATATCAATCTTTAACTTTTTTCTGTGAGCCAGCTTGTATTACTAACTTGTCCTCCACACGTATTGATAATGACTTTCACTGAAATTAGAGACAGTGAAGTTAAAAGCTATGCCACGAATACCGCAATGAATTAGTTTAAGAGAAGGGTTTCATGATCGATGCAACCAAAGACTTTGAATTGATTGTAAAAAAACGCCAAATCCATTCTGCGAGTTCTACTATGCGTCGTTAATATGTTTAAGAAGCACGACTGCCGAATCGGTTGTTAATTATCCATATGGTTAACTGTAAAAATTAGTTTTATTGTTAAAATGGATTAGAAATTGGGTTCAAATATTTTTTAAATGTTACTTAGTGATGGCAATATTGTAATAGACCTATAAATGCCGAAGTCATTTTATTGCAACTTTTTCAACAGGGCCACTACCTTCGGAAAAAATTCCCGTGTCAACACATCCATTAAAAATATGAGCAATAAGTGACGCAATACATGGCATTGTCTTAAATAATTTCCCAAATTTTCAAATATAAATTGATGATCATAAGAGGATAGTTTATTTTCTAATATAGGTATAGCATCCAAGAGGTAGGGTTTTATTACAGATGTTACCTTAAGTGGAATTTCTGAGAAAATATGTCCAAAATCGTTACCAACATATTTATCTGAAGAGATAAGTATATTGTCCATGACCAAAAGGCTCTCTATGACCCTCAAACCTACCGTACAGGTATGGGAGCTTACGTTGTCATTGTGTAGGATAATGCGCTAGATTTGTTTCGCTTTGGGTTAGATTTTCGAACTTCGGCAATGACTTGTGGCACCAAACTGTGGTATAACACTCTACAGTATAGTGCATTTTTACAAAGTTAACGTCAAGTGCACAAAGAATAACGGAAAAAAATACAAAAAGGGTCGTTATCGCCGAAATCTAAAGATTAATGAAAAAATAACGACACTTTAAGCAGTTTTGTATTTTTTTTCACTCCGCTTAGTTAATATTTAGCAGGATTTCAATAAAGCCATTCCGTAAATTCTGTAGAATCTACAATACAACATAAAAAAATATTATTTATGAGACTAGTAAATTCCAATGGCGTAGCTGTTTTTACCGACTGTAAAAAAGGATGAGGTGCTATTTTTTTGTTTACCCGTATCTCCGTCATTTATGAACCGATTTTGAGAATTTTTTTTTATCTGAAAGAGTATACTTTTGAAATAGTCTCACATACTTTCAGAAAAATAGGTTCAGCGTTGGAAATCGGTTGCTGTATTTTCTGTAAAATCATCTTGTATATTAGCGTAATGTTTTTTTATTGAAAGTTTAAACATATGTTTTTAATTACTTTTTAGTATTTTTATTATTATTATTATTTGTATTGGATACAGTTCATACCAAAATTTTTTTTTAAAACTAGAGTTCTTTCAAGCGATAAATAGATTCGGTACACCTACGTGCTTCAGGTAATTCTAGTGAGGGGAAGGAAAAAGTTTTTGTCATAGAGAAACGCATTTATATAGGTAAGATAGCGTATTATCTAGTCTTTACATTTCTCAGGAATATAACTTTTTACTGGGCTTTTCTATATCCTATTCTGTTCCCCTTACAATGTATATGTTTTAATACATTGATGTTTGTTAGAGCTTTTAGGGTCTGAAGTCTGCCCACAGACATGTTTTTGTTATTATAATATTATTTAGGATAGCCCTCGTATTTTAAAATTATTTCTGTACAGTACTTGCAGCTTCGCTGTTTGTTCAATTTTTTGGCAGGAGTGCTTTAGAACAAAATTCAAAAAAATTGCCTAAATTTCTTAAATTCCCCCAGAAAAACATCTTAAAAAAAGGTGAATATTATCTCCTTAAAAATTATTCCATAAAAAAATTAATCTTATATCTTTTATAATTTAACTTTGTAAAAAAAATACGATAGAAGCAAGCTCTATTATCTTTTTTGAATTGTCGATTTTAGGATGGAAAATAACACAACATATCATTATACGAATATAAGTTCAAGCTTATGATATGAGGTCAAAGTCCTTGTAAATTTACAACCATAACCGGCTTTTCGTGTAACTGAATTGTTTAATATGCGGCATCCTTTGATTAGCAAACTTAATAGTCTTCATTAATAATATTTAATTATTTCCTCTATATATGAATCCTCTTATAATATAAAACTTAACGCTTAAACAGGTTGTAAAGTAGCACTTGAAATGGCAACCAAGCATTTTATTGTAAAGAAGTAGAAGCTTCGACTCAATAAACTTAATTAACGGACTAAAGTATCATCGGGCATAAGAACGACAAGAATCGATCTTTTGTCGATACATATACGTATGTACCCACATATATAACATAGATGTCATTGTTATTTTTTTATGGAAAGAAAGACAAACGACCAGACGGTTCACCTGATGGTAAGCGTTCCCGTCGCCCATTGACAAACGCAACGTCCGGAGTGTTGCGAGTGCGTTGTCAACCTGGGAGGACGGATATAATAGGTTTATTGAATAGGATGGGGTTGGGATTAAGGATTTGGAGAGGATAGGAAAGAAAAGGGTAGACATGGTCATCCGACATCCACAAAAGTCATGCATACCTTATTTTATGCCGACTTTATAAAGGACGGTGGTACTTTCTCGGGCGAGCACGGCCCTAGAAATGAAAAGCTATGAAAAGTTGTTATGCTCTACCACCTCTAAGATGCAGGTCAATGAATAATTTGTTACTCTAGTACACATATTAGAAAAAAAACCTTATACTAATTTGAAAAAAGTAAATATATAGATATCAAAAGTGTCAGATACACCATTTTATCGTTAATAAAATAAAAAAAATGAGAAACAGCCTGCACGGACCTGGAATAACGTAGCGAATATATACCATCTACGTGCTCCCACCGGGTTACATAAATGGTGGATACTATGAATGATTTACGAGCGGTTCTCCTATGGCCAGCTATACCTCACCATCTAGCAAAACGCCGACTACTCTCCTACCTCACCCGTAAATAACTCCTGATAAGCTGTTAAGCGCCCTGTTTCATGCCTAACCTAAAATTAGTGACTTGAAAACGTTCGGTGTTGGTACTGTTTGGTCAAAATTCCTACTGTTATAGCTTTATCTAAAAAAGAGACTAGAAGAAAACAACATTCTTGTAACCAAAGAATTAACCTATTCGTTGACTCAATTCCGTTCAATTACGATCGAAAAAATAAAAAATGTGATATTTGACTTCACACGCTAAATATATAAAAATCGTTTATAATAACAAATGAAATTAAACTAACATAATGTAGAGTTTGATATATGTTATATATATTTTTAATTGGTATTTCACTTTAAATATTATATACGTATTAGAACATTAATAAGTAGTTTATGATAAACAATTGTAATATTAATGAACAACTAATCATTAGAATAATTAGAAAATTTAAGTGATAGTAACGTATTACCAAATTATTATATGAGTACTAAATTATCCTATCCCCTTCATTCCCTTTATAATCTTAGATATATATTTAAATTCCACCTAGAGGTATATAACTACCTAAGGATCTGTGTTTTCCACTTTAGAACGTAGTCAACGCAAGTGAAGTTTAATCTTACGATTAGGTGTTTCATCTTCTTCACCGTCACCGTTTACAGTCTTCCGGCTTGCTCACATTGCTTTACAAACAAAACCTTGCTGACTGTGTATCTCTTTAAAATTATTTACCAATAATGCAACCCATAACCAATTCTTTCTACCATTCCTGCAACATCCTTTCTTTCACAAGAATATGCAAAACGGAGGTATCTCCTAATTCGTATTTTCTTTTGCAAAATCAAGATCAACTTCTCTGCAACAAAAAATAAGGGGTTCTATTAAAAGAAGACTGCGATAAAGTCACAAGTGGTGATTAGACCAAGGCAGTCAAAATGAACGAAAATATCATTTTGGAAAATCGACCTATATATAAGGCTTAATACTAATTATAAAAAAATAGTAAATACTCAGGTCTATATAAGTATACAACATTATGACGTATTTTCTCAATGCGAATTCGTGAAAAAGTAGCAGAACAATAGTTTTCGTAAGTCGGTTGAATTCATAATATAAGTTTTTCATGTTTTGCTCATCAATTCTAATTAACTGACAGATATCAGAAACGCATTCTCTTTGCTGTAATGGAATAATATGAATTGATGGCGTTTTGCATTGTGAGTCAAGTATGACCAAGGGGGGGGGGGGGGGATGTGACTCGATCGGTAGCTAATATCTCAAAACGGGAAGAGATACAATTTACATTGCTACCACTTCTTGGTACGTTAGCGCTCGGAGAAGAAGTGGTGGTGTAAGAAATTCCAGATACGCTCCTTACAGGAGAAAATCTGCCTGTAACATGGTGGTTAAATTTAGCCCTAACTTTATGCTAACTAATAATGAGATCATTATTAGTTAGCATAAAGTTAGGGCTACAATCGCATCACCGCTTAGTTAAACTAGTAATAACACTAACCAAGATTGGTTAGTGTTATTACTAGATTAACTAAGCGGTGATGCGATTGAAGCTCATGAATCACTTTGATATCGCGTAGGGCCAGACTGACATTTTAGACGATACCAATATCAAACCCATTAGTTGTGTGGCTATTTTGTATGGGAAGTGGGTATGTTTAACGGCCCTGGCTTCATCAAAGTTAAGTCGACTGGTGTTTTCTGAGCGACACAAAAACTGGACCAAAAAGTAATGCACGCCAGTTTTTCCTGCCAAGTGCAAGATGTGCTTGAATGGCTGCGACAGAAGAGGTCGTGTCTCCCGGAGACCACCCGAACGGTTTTCACAATGCTGCATCAGGGAAACCATCGCATATGGCGGAATTCCTGTCATGTGGTGTGCGGGCATTTCCTACGATGGACGGACGAAGATTATTTTCGTGCCTGATGAAGGCTGGGGTTCGGTTTGGCAGCTGCAAAATACGACACAGATATCCTCGAAGAGTTTGTGGTCCCGTACGCTGGGTTTTTTGACGAGAATTACATCCTGAAGCTACAACAAGAAGTTATCATTACCGCTATGGACCTGTGGACCCCAATTCAACCGAGATATGTGAGCCTACCTCAAGAGAAATGTTCAGAAACAAGACACTGCTCCATCCAGAGTGGGAAACCAATCCTCAGATCATTTGGCCTCTGTAGAAAAAGGTAGGGGTGGCAACACCTAATATAGATTATGTGAAAAAAAATATTTAGAATAATGTCTTTAATTTTTTCTCTCTAAAATCTTTTGTCCTGTGGAATTCCTGTCTTGTCTTTAATCTTTTCTTGTCTACGCACACGTTGTGAGCACGTTGTGTTTAGGTGAATTTTAGACAAAATATAAAAATGTCGTCCCATTTAAATTGGATGATAATCCGTAATAACAACGCTTTTTTAGTGAAGAAGCGTAACATCAAGAAGCCGTTCAGCAAGGAGCCAAACAATGTGACTAACCTCAACTCCTACAGATACAATGGATTGATTCACAAGAAAGCTGTCAGCGTGGTTGAAAATCCCGACAGGAAGGGCTTCACAGTAGTATACAAGAAGGCTAAGGCGACAAACAAGCCAGTCAAAAATGTTGTACGCCGTCCATTCAAAGCCGGTGCAAGACGTTCCTTGTTCAAGGTAAAAAGGCTGCTGAAAGCCAACAACTACCGCACTGACTTGACTACAGCCACACTTCGGCGTGCCTCAGCCATTCTTCGCTCACAAAGGCCCATCAAAGCGAAGAAAGCTAAAGCAGCCGCTGCTAAAAGCGAATGATTTCTCTGTAAGCTGACTACACGAATAAAAAAAAAATATAAAAAAAGTTAAGTTAAAATTTCTTGCTGCATGACCATTAGCAGGTTAATTATTAAAAATATCATAAAACTGAATTTAAAAAAATTGATTTAATAAAAATAGGGTCTTGCTTCGGTAGGTAAAACGATCTGACTGATCAGACTGCAAGAGAATGCGTACGTTGAGCTCGGCAGCTGATAGCGGAATGCGATGGGTGTGTTGTTGATGTCTGCGTCAGTTTTAATCTCGGCCCGAAAAATTATAGTCGTGGAAGGTAAGAGTGTTGTATTAACAGTGCGGCGTCTTAATGTGGCCTTTTTTGAAAGAAATTCTGAATATCGGTAACAGAAATTCTCCTTGATCTCTCCATAGTTGATTTTTTTTACCTCACCTGAAATTTCATACTATTGTATTATATGTATGCTGAGCTGTTAAATAGGAACTAAAAAGTAAGAACAACTGTACATTCTTTTGTTAAATTACAGCTGAAATTTATATTTTACTTTTAATTAAATGAAATAAGCAATTATACTTAAATATTTCATAAACATACATACAGACATTCCAATATATCCACATCAAGAATGAAATTTGTAGAAAAATAGTCATTGTTTGCTGATAATTTATAAACACAACAAAAGGTTTTACTCACAAAGATATACGCTCAAATTGTTTACACATTGTTGCCATTTAAGTGGCAGGTTATTCAGCCTGGTTATTTAAAAACCTAGTGGACGAGCGTCTATGAATTCCTGAAAGGCAAATTTAACTGCACCGTTGGAACTAATTTTTTTTTATAAAGAATTTGTCCAAAATACGACCGAAATTGGTCTGTGAAAGCTAGATCTGATAAATATGGATGAAGATGAAGTTCCAACTCCAATTCCTTTAGTATTTGTCATTTACGCAGTATGTGGTCTGGCGTTATCTTGCAGTAAAACAAAAGCCGATCTGTTGAACAATCTAGGCTTTATTTTTTTAAGTTCTAGCATTATTTTGTCATGTTACTTACAGTGTATATCTGCTTTGATCGATGAGCCTGATTTTATGAACTCGTAATGAACCACACCTGCACTAGTCTACCAAACACTGACTATCAACATCTTCTGATGAATCATACAATTTAGGGTATTTTTAGAGATTATTTCTTATCGAACCACTGCACTAAACAATTGTGATTGTCATATTTAATTCATTTTTCATCAAAATTTTTATTCAATTAAAAAATGGATAAGATTTGTGGTGAGAAATCAATATCAAACAAGGGTCAGATCGATCCATTATCAACAACAACAGTTTTTAAAGTTAATAATATATTTAATAATAATAATAATAATAATAATAATCTTTATTTGCCTTTGAACTAGTAATTCGTAAGGTGTATTACAGTGTTCTTGTCCTCCGAGTTTAGCCATTACAAATGGCATGCAAATAGTTACATATAGAGCTTAGGATAATTTTTACCGGCAAATGTGTAGCTTTTTAAATTAATTTTCAGCATAGAAATACCATACCAAACGACAAAGTTGGCAAAACATGTTTTATTCTTGACAACCTATTACATGTGTATACATAATACGAGTATTGTAACTTCAAACTTCGGACTTCCAGTTGTACATCAAGGGCCCATACCACTTAATAACGGAGGCAGGTGTTAGTGTATATAAATATTATATATGCGACTAGTAAAAATTTTAAAATTTTAATTATTACTGAACAATTAGCGTAATCTATTACATGTATCACAGTTAACAATAAATGCCTAAAAAAGACGACTTGCTTTACAACAGTTGCCATCACTGGCAGGTAAGAATAAAGTATGATTAATAGCCGTTTTTCCTTGTTTCGGGCGCCGCCGTTCTATACCGTTGGATACTTTTTTCTCGTCGTCGTTATCCCTTTTTGTCTTACGAAACTGAACTCACACATAAATCAGATGACTATTATGTTTTTTTTTCTAAAGAGTTATAAATATTAAATGTAGTTTATGTAGATATTTTGATAAAAATTTACTGATATATACTGTATTGATGTATAATGTGTGTCAATTCAAACATTAATTTTATTTACATCGACGTATATACAAGTAAATAATTAAAATCTTTAAAACATAAAGCGACGTCTGGTATAAAAGACGCAACACAAATATGATATTCCTTTTGCTCTATGCAAATCAAAAGAGTATATAGAATGATGCCAATAATAAAAAAAATCGTTTGACAAAATTGTTTGATAGCCTTTTGCCAGATGTGAATGAAGCACATGTGTTCAACAGTTCGGTTTCGTAAATATATCTTTATCATTCTCAGGTGGACTCAAACAGAATATAATGCCACGGTCAGAGAAGTACGTACTAAATAACGTCACACAGGATGCATCACGTGAAGTCATTAGTAATAATGCTTATTAACCACCCTCATTATGCATAATAGCGAAGTATAAAATTTCCCTAAATATTTTTTGGCAAAATCAGATAAATCATTCTCAGCCACAATCATAGTCGTCATTGAGAGCAATAAAAGCTGACCCCTCTATCTTTAGCCAACGAGCTGTGATAGGCTCCGAAAGTTCTAAGTATCTCTAACGGAAGAGATTTCTCTTTTCATACGGTTATAAAAGATAGCTCTTTCGAGCGCTTCTCTAAAGTAACTGCGTTTTGGCGACTTTGTTGAAACCGCCTTTGCAATACTAGTTATTAATATCAACAATTATAGGAGATATGTCCTGAAAGATGTTTAGCGCTTTCCAACATTTAGCACTTGCACACACACACACGAGGCGGCTGGGACACTCTGACGCAGTGCCTCTGATGAGGAAGGAGGTGCCCCTCAATGTCACCCGCATTATCCAACGGTTTCTTCTGCTCCTTTCGTCCGAATCCCCGACCGTATGGTCACCTCTGCCAAGCATTTTCGCCTGGCTGGGATTTGTCTATTTATTTAAGGTTTTTCCGCTTGCTAACATTGCTTTACAAAGTATTATGTTCTTCTGTATTTATATTCTTCTCAATATACAAACTATACAGACTTGAAAACAATTTTTTACTCTTTTAACAATAAATTACTTATTTTTTAATTTAACGTTTATAATTTCAACTTACATATTTTTAAGTCGATATAAATAAAAGTCGTTTTGCTTACTACATTTTTTTTGGTTTTGTTTCTATATA
>JAOCPS010000015.1:1256310-1271361 GCA_025505425.1 Graphium colonna
TTATGATTCTATACTTGGATGTATGGCAGAGCCAAATTCCCAAAGCCCAATTTACCAGGTAGAGCATAACATCTCTTCACAGCTTTTGCTGCACTTTTACGGCCACGCTCGTCCGGGGAAGTACTGCCCTTTATAAGTTCGGTATAAAATGAAGTATACTGACTTTTGGGATGCCGGATGGCCATGTCTGCGCTATTCTTTTCCCACTCCTATCCCCTCCAATAATCCCGGCCCATCCTATCCAACAAACCTATTGTATCCAATTGCCCAGCTTGACAATGCATTCGCAACTCTCCGGATGTTGCGTGTGTCCATGGGCGATGGGATCACTTTCCAAACTGGGTAAACCGTCTGCTCGTTTGTCTTCCTTTACATAAAAAAGTGTATGCCTTAAATTATATCAGTTATAGATATAAAAGATTGCGAATATTTTCAAAAACAAGCACAATAGTAGGGAGCGGATATAGTAAAGTAAAAACTCTGAGTGGCTAACTGTTCAAACTTTTTCTTGACAAGGAATAAAAAAACTAAAGTTAATATTTGGGTCAGGAAAAATTTAGTATTTTATTTTATAATAATTGGAAAACATGCATTAACATCAAGTATCATCCACGACAAATTTGAAAATGTGTTTTTGACACGAAGGAATGTGTTAAAATTAATTAATTTTCAAGAGAAAATTACAAGATATAAATATAGGGAGAGTATAAACTGATAGTAGTAATTGGAAAAGCGCAGAACCAGGATTTCATCAGAAATCGAAACCAAAATGTCGACTCTATTCTGAGTTTTTTTCAATATAAAACACGATGTAAATACTGAAGACTTAGGAAAGGTGGCGGGTAGCGGATGGATATGGACTGCCAAGGACCAGGATTGTTTGCAGGGGAGGCGCCTTGGGGGAGGCTTACGTCCAGCAGTGGACGGTAATAGGCTGATGATGGTAAATGAATGAGAAACTATTTTTTAACGCAATCTCTGGCGAATACTAACCGTTGACCTATTTTATTTTTTATACTAATAATGAGGTAGAACCTTCAGCAGCATGGTTTTCGAAATTATGCCATTTAGTCCTTAATAACCAATCGGTTGACATATCACACACATGAAAGATGAATGATTTTCGCTGTTTTATTTTTATTTTCGTTCATTTAACACCAGCTTGAAAACTGTTTCAGTAATAGTTATTCTTTTTGTCTTAATATATATCGGGTGCTAGTATGAAAATGCTTTAAACCGCCTCCGTAGCCTAGTGGTATGGGTCCTTGATTTGTAAACCGGAGGTCATGGGTTCGGATCCCGCGGGGGGACAATAACTTTGTGTTGTTGTTTTTAGGCTGATTACCCGATTGTCTAAAAATAAAGATGATCCATGCATAGGACGGGCAATATAATAATAATATTAAAGGTCGGTCCTGCGCCTGATCTCTCCCCTCTTGTCGGATATCCGTCCCATCGGGTTATGAGAGTATTGCAACAGAGAGTTCACCTATGTCTGCGTATCTACTTGTGCACCATAAATTTCCCGCGTAATTAGCTGATCTCAGCAATCGACCGGTTGCCGAAATTCGGTCAGGAGGACTTCACTTTAACTAGTCAGATACACAACAATTACTACGTTTCCTAAATAACATAAAAACCCACACATCGCATCGTTCGCATTGTGTAGTCACGCAAAAAAATATTTTGGCATAGTTAACGTTGCTCGAAATTACTTTAGCTAACGAAACCGGTAATTTATCAAAGCGTATTCCAGATATGAAGGGGTCGGCCATTGAGGTCTGAGTTGGCAACACTCCCAGACTGGCTGTCGACAGCTTGGCTGTGCCTTTGCCAATGTGTATACGAATAGGAATTATACGGAAAAGTTATAATTCAAGATACTAGATTGAGATGTCGATTGTTATGCCAAATCCACCACGCGGATGGCGTCATACCGTCGCCCAAGCTGAACACGGATGTCTTCTCAAGTCAGACACGTCCAAGACGTCTTCCTGGGTTTTGGGGAGGTTAATTAGCTCGCGCGCAATTCTCCACCACTACATCCGCCGTCAGCACTAAGGATTTGGAGGGGAAAGGGAGTGGGAAAAGAAAAGGGTAGACATGGCCATCCGACACCCCCAAAAGTCGTGCATACTTTATCTTATGCCGACTTTATAAAGAGCGGTGGTACTTCCTCGGGCGAGCGCGGTCGTAGAAATGCAAAAGCTGTGAAAAGATGATATGTTCTACCGCCTGCTTTATTGTTAACAAATGTAAAACATTGCCCATAACTCTTTTAAATTTATGACCACAGAGACATTTTGTTAAAGTTGCCAGACAAACCAATCAGCCTGCTTCATAGAGCTTAGTTATTGAGCCCGAGTAAAATTATAGCTATCATAAATTCTAGAGCCCTATATAGTGGTGCTGAGAATTATTGCAGACTGTCAAGAAGAGAAAGTCTCCTATCTTGGACATGTTTTCCGGCACAAGGAGTACCACCTTCTGCATGATGGGCACCATTAGCTGATCGTGATGGGCAAAATTATACGCAATAGTCGCTAGACGAAGAATGAAATAGCTGTGAAATATCCAGGAGTAAACGAATGTTGCAAGCGTGGAAGATCTATGTCGTTTGGCACAAGACCGAAAAAAGTTTGTTGAGTTGACGGCTAGCCTCTATTAGTCGAAAGGCATCTAGATAGAGAGAGAGGGAGACAATTAGTTAATTAGCAAATTTTATAATCATGTGGCTAAAATTTGTTAAATATTACTCATATTCCATTACTTTTGGCTAAAAACCGTAAGAAGATTCTTATAATATTTTCTGAAATTAGTTCGAGCACATGTGCAGCTTAACTCTATCTTTCACATTCACATATATAACAAAGTTCACCTGATCGGTTTTCGGTCACGGCGTCCAAACTATTTAGAGGTCAGCCAACTGCGCAGGAGATATTAAAGTGCACAAGTGTGCGCGCAGATATAGGTGCACTTTCTGTTACATAACGCTCAAAGCCCGATTGGACGGACATCCGACACGACCGGAGAGAGATCAGGCGCAGGACCGACTCTTTACATGCCTATACGACTCATTCATCATCTTTCTTTGTTTTAGTTTGCATTGCCCTTATCCAACCAAGAAACAACAACACAAAGTTATTGTTCCCCCACGAGATTCGAACCCTCAACTTCTGTTTTACTAAGCAAAGGCCGATACCATTAGGCTACGGAAGCGGTCCACGTATATAGCTCATAGTAATCAAATAGATGTGTTTGAAAAATTAAAAATTATTAAAGCTCCAATCTGGGAGAAACAAGGGATTTAGCAAAGCTTTTTTAATAAATGAACATATTACACAAGGAACATTTTGAATAAAATACATCATCATCATCATCCACAGCCTTGAACCCACTGCTGATCATAGGCCTCCCTTTGCTTTTGGCATTTTGTACTATTTTGAGCTTATCTCATGAATGAATAATAAAAATTTATACCGATATGAGATTTAATTTGTAACTCGCCTGTAGGTAGGGAGTTAAATCTTCCAAATTCGACCTACATTCCGGTGTTTGAATAAGCTGAAATTTTGCATATTACACGAAAATGCAATATAATGGTACGATAAAGCTGCTTTGAATGAATTTTTTATCAAAGCTACGCTACCCCTACAATTCTGAGTAGGTTTGATTACCTTGTTTGATGTTTTTAGACACGTTAGCGGTCATAGTCGGTCAGTCATAGGATAGTCATTCAGTTTTGGACGAAGCAATTGTTATTTTTTCATTATTTTTGTGTTTAACAATTTTTTTTCACAGAAAATTAAAAAAAATCGACTTCGAACGCCTTACAAGTAATTATAAAAAAAATCTAGATTTTCAAAATTATCCGGAGGTATATCCTTTCAGATAGAAAACGATTACTAAAATCAAGCTTTTGTATGGAGAGAGGGAGGCAAACAAGCAAGCTGCTTGCCTGATGATAAGTGGTTACCGCCGCCCATGGACTCCCGGAACACCAGAAGAGTTACAAGATGTTACCGGCATTTGTGGTAGAAATAGGCTCTCTACTTGAAGGTCCCTAAGTCACATCGGATTCCATAAAAGTGTCGAGCGTGTCAGAAAAGTAGACTTCCAACCATCAAGGTGGTAGCGATGGTACTTGGTGGCATGACGCGTTGTACGCGGTACAAATGCAGCAAAAATAGAAAACTCCGAATTAAGAACCCCTCCTTTTTGAAATCCGTTAAGAATATGTTATAATCTTAACGGATTTCAGAGCTCAAAATGGTTATGTTTTTAATTATTGTATTTAATGAAAATATACGATTTTAAATTAACTTTATTTTTAAGTCTTATCATTTGTCGTTGAAACTTATATGTATAAAAGGAGAAGAGATATGATTGTGCGTTTGTTTGTGTATCTGTTTGCAATGATTAAATTGAAAGACTACTTAACTTTTTTTAAAATTCTTATACTATCAAAAAGCTATATTCTTTGTGAGTGACATAGGAATAGGTTTTTATACAAAATAAAACTTAGGGGTTTTAATAGATACTTAGACTTGTTGTGGGGAGTCAATATTTACTCTAACTTAAAGTAGAGTTTTCTTTATGGAAAGTTGGTTCACCTCGTTGTAAGCGATTCCATAGCCCATAGACACACGCAACATCCAAAGAGTTGCAAGTGCGCAGCCTGAGAAGTTGTATGAAATAGGTTTATTGGATAGGGTGGGTCGGGATTTAGGATTCAAAGGGAAAAGGAGTGGAAAAAGAGAAGTGTAGATATGGCCATACGGCATCCCCAAAAGTGACTCATATTTTTCTTTATGCTACCTTTATAACATAGTGACATAGAAGGGTTTTATATAGAAATTTAGTATTGTTATGGGGAGTCAATATTTATTCTAACTTTAACGACTTTTTATGGAGGAGGAGGCAATCGAGCTGACGGTTCACCTGATGTTCAGTGATCACCGCCACCCACGGACTCCCGCAACGCCAAAGGAGTTACGAGAGCATTGCCGTCCTTTGAGATCAGAGCCTTTAAAATAGAGTAAATATTTAAGGCTACGAGTTTATTGGTTTTCATTTAATTAGAAAATGACACACGACAATTGTGTCTTACGCTATTAATGTAAGTTTTTTTTTTAAATTGTGAAATAAAATTCAAACAACTTCTACGTGAACTCTCGTGATATATTTTAAGAGGTAATTTATTTAAAAACGATACTATTTGATCTAGTTTAAAAAAAATTGGAACCACCTCGACCACATACAAAATACTAGTCTAAAGAATTCTTTATTGTTAGAATTAGATTATTTGGCAGAAGTAGAAGATACCTTTCCTTTAGCAATCTACCCAATTCGAATTAAGTAATTCTCAAACTAAATTTAAGTCAGCCATTATGGTTGCCACTGACGGGACGTCCCGGACGTCTTCCTGAGACTTGGAGGGGAGTAGTTCAATTTTGCTTATTAACCGCAGTTCTCCATACATTTAAGGTCGCATTTTTGATAGCTCGCGCACAGTACGTCCACATGGACGTCACGTTAACTACGTCCTTTGCCACTACGTCCATAAAAATACAGCCTAAGTTAATCAAAGAATTCGATATCTTCAATTTTTTTTCCAGATTCTCGAACAAATAAATGTTATAATAAAATTTTGAAATAGGAATTAAACAAACCTGTTTCATATTTCTCCGTCAGTTTTTCCGATTGCCTTCGTAGTCATAGCGGGCTCCTAGGTTCGATCCGAGGCATGTCCATTGTCGAAACTCTTCATCAAGTTTTCTATTGAATCACTAATTTACTTTTTTTAAAACTAAATTTACATTCCACAATGTCCTCCAACAGTTTCCGTTGACACTAAAAAGTTTTTAGAATGATATCACTCGAGTCTAGTGTAGCAACACTGTTATGGATCCGTGCGTTACCTGAAATTGAGAAAAGCAATGTATTTATTTTATTATAATGTTGCCACTATCGTACATCCACGGTCATACAAAACATCGTTAATAAACTAAATGTGTAAATGTCAATGTTTTCCTTCTCCCGTATAATTTAAATGTGCCATAAAAAGCATTAAATGTTTTATAAGCAATTTATGTATCAAATACTTATTGTGTTAAGTTATGAATTTACAAGCAAGAAACAAAAAGAAAGCAAGGGAATCATTTGATAAATAAATCAATGAAAATGACAATTTTTTCGGCGTTATAGTGACGAAACTAATATTTCTTTATAATTTTCTTGTACACCCAAAAATTGTTAACACGTAATTGTGTTATATTTTTGTAGATTACTCAAGTCCTTGGATCATTACTATTTTATGGTATTTAAAATTATTATACAAACATTTAGTTTAATATCCATCGGTTGAGGAGTTATTACTTACCAGTAATAACTCCTCAAACATTGTTCGTTAGAAATTTCAGTGTCGAATATAATAGCGACCTTCTGTTATAAAGCTATTCATACAAATGCAATACATCGCTTTTTATTCCATACAAGGTTGCAATATTGATTCGAGAACGTACTTGCATGGCGGTAAGGCAGCATTAAATATAAAACAGGGAAAATTAACGACAAAAAAATAAAAAAGAGAATCGAAAATGGTCTAAAAAGTTTATATTATGTGTATTTGGTACATTAATAAAAAAAAAAAGAAATTATAACGCGTGAACGACTTTCTGTCAAACACTTTCACGCGTACAGATAAGAAAAAAAATGTTTAACATCGCGCACGGTCGACGACTGGAAAGGCGACGATCTAAAAATAATAGGCGGCTAGGAGCGGACCGCCCTATAGCTACAAGGATACATAGTTGTGCAGCAGAGCGTTAGCAAATACACATCAGCCGACCCACGTCATCCTCATTCATCCACTTCGATCGCACGCACACACGCGCACCCACGCGGGGCCGCACCACACCCGCACACCACTGGAAACCAACCACCGCATAAGCCCCATAGCGACCCCACTGCCCACCACAGACGCTGTGCAAGCGGAACACCCAGACGGCGGAGGCGTTCGTCCACCCGCGCACGGACGTCCACCATCTTAAATTCATTCACAAAAATCGCTACAGTACATCGTCTATTTGTTTACCGTTTCAACGCGTTTCCGCCCTCCCAAACTCCATCCAATTCCAACAGCACGACTCCCGCACAATCCCACCAGTTAATATAACAGATTACTTGAAGAAAACGCGATTAATAAGGCGGTTTTGTTGGGAAAACGGCTTCGGAAACGCGAGCGAGGAGACACGTCCGCTACTCACGGACGAATGTGTGCAACTGAAGAATGGTGGCAGGACTGCGGACGGTCGCGGGGCGCGCATGCGTCCTGTCTACCCGCCAAAATACACCTACGCGCATGTATGGATGTTAAAGCTGTTCCTTATTTAAAACTTCGATTTATTTATTTTTAAAACTGTTCTAAAACTGCCAGGTGTATTTATTGTAGGAAATTATTTTTAAATATATAAATAAAATCTTATATCGATCGTGAAGTGCAACTGGCTATATCGGTAGCGCCAGTGAGCCATAACGAGCAAGTGAAACGGGCTTCTATTTTTACTCGGCGTAGTGACATAGGATCGTAGCGCTTTACGTCTACGGCGTAGACCCACTACGCAAGTTTTGGGAGCTTTCCGCAATAATTAGTTTTTCTTGTTCCCCACGAATGTTTGTGTTCCTATTTATGACTCAACTTTTGTTCTTTTATTGGATTGTTCTTTATGTTCAGGATTTAAAATTCCGGAATAAGTCTGCCTCGATACGATTGTCCAAATAATAATGGATATTTTTTATAAATATAATTCATATTAAGTACACTACATACATATTAAGTACATATATTTTTTCATAGAAACTTACTAATTATGTATAAGCAAAAATTGTATTAATCTTATATTTCTAATATAAATAATTATGTATTGATTACAATGGTGTGGTTTAACTATATAGAAAATTTTGGCAGAATTCATAATTATTTATCACTGCGATAAGTGATAATGAAAATAGACCTAAAGTTCAACACAAAGTAGGTCTTAAGTTCATTTTTTTTAAATAAAAATAAAATAATTATTATATTACTTAATTTAATTAATGTTGTAGCTGTGTATATATAATGTGGTAATAGGATCAGCCAATCAGTAACCAGACACATTTTTGGAGGTAGTGGCCAACAAATAAATAAAGCAATAGACGGTTCACTTGATGTTAGGTGACAATCACTGATCGCTTACTCACTTGGGCATACCTTATATTGTTAAAATATTAAAATACATGTTAAAGCAAATTTTTAATAGAGTTCTCAATTCGGATGTTTCCATTTTTATGTATTTTCAAGCATAACTCAGTCATTTGTAAATAGATTTTAAAAATATTTTTTTTCTTATCTTAAAGTGTTTATCTAAAACTTAATGAAAATTAATTTAATTCAATCTTAAAGCATATATTTTCGGATTGGTCTGATAATATTTTTAGGCAAATCGTTCGAGTAGTTTGCTTTTAAAATTAGAATAACAGAAAAGTATGTCATGAAAGTACATTTCTGAAACGTTTGAAGTCTTTTTATTTTAATTTTCTTTGAAAATAATGTTATAAAGTGACGATCAACACCTATTTTTAGGACGTGGTACCAGTTAAGAGTTGAGGGTTTTAGTCTTGACAGCAGATTCAATTTAAAATGAGATTTATTTACATAAAAAAAATTATTTTCTATACTTTTTAAATTTAATGAAAATAATTGATGTAACACAATTGAATCAACAAGACTTCAAACGCCTTATAAGCACAGGGTAAATAATACGTACAGAGAGACAAAATACTCTCTAACAATATGCAAATTGTTACGTATTCTGCTGGTCTTGTCACAAAATGTTTAGACAAATTAAATGAAACATCTGTTAAATAGTTTCATTATACCGTACAGGGTTGGAAAAAAACAGTATTTTTAAAAAAAAACTTTTTTCCCAACCCTATATTTGTTACTCTGCTAGGGTTGTCACGAAATGTTTAGACAAATTAAATTGAACATCTGTTAAAAAGTTTTATTATTACGTGCAGGGTAAGAAAAAAACCGTTTCTAAACAAAACATTTTTTTTTTCAACTGTATCTAATGAATTACTTTACAAATTAGATACACTAATAATTTTCTTTTCATATTTTTTAATGATTTATTGTTTTTTTATAATGGTGTCGTAAATTCTGAATTTAACATATGGTCTTTTCAAATAATCTGTCGGGAACCACTCACGTGGCATAGTAAATTTGGAATCGTTATAAGTTTAGTTAGAAGCCGTGGTAGCTCAGTACGGGCGTTCGCCTTCAATTCTGTTAACTCGAGGTGAACCTGAGTTCGATTCCCGGTGCCGGCACCAATGAAATTTACAATATTATAATTGCAATTTTAAGTGCTGATTTACCACGTGCTCTGCGGTGAAGGATAAAATCGTGAGGAAACCTGCACATCTAAGAAATAATATTTCTAAGATATGTGAAGTCCGCCAATCCGCACTTGGGCCGCGTGATGGATTGAGCCCTATACCCTCTGTCTAGAGGAGGCCTTTGCCCAGCAGTGGGACAATATAAAAAAAGGCTTACTTTACTTTACTTTTATACGTTTAATTATTATGTCGCAAACATTTTTTTATGTAAAGGAAGACAAACGAGCAGACGGATCACCTGATGGTGAGTGATCCCGTCGCCCATGGACTAAATAATTTCGAAGGTTAAATTACTCTGAGGTTCACTTAGAGTAATTTAATCTTCAAAATTATTAAACATTAACAGCACAGGATCAATTTCTGTTTTATGGAAAGTGACGCAAACGAGCAGATGGTTCACCCGGGCGAGCGCGGCCGTAGAAATGCAGCAAAAGCTGTGAAAAGATGTTATGCTCTACCACCTACAAAATGGATGGATGCATTTTAATATCAACTGAATAATGTAGGCAACACTATAAGTATGAAAAAGGATAAAAAACAAGGGCGCTTGTGTCCGCGCATAAACAGTTTCACGAATTCCACTTAATTATGCATTGTCCTAGAATCAGTCATAAAATTTTCCTACGTATTCATTGTAATTCGTAATATTTCATAGGAAAGTAAGAATGTTTGTTTATGTCACGTTTATCCAACTTTCGAAGTAGTAGAGCATAACATCTTTTCATAGCTTTTGCTGCACGTCTACGGCCGCCTTCACCAGGGGAAGTACCACCGCCCTTTACATGGAATAATGACCCAATCCCATTAAATAAACCCCTTTTATCCGATTTCCCAGGTTGACGACGCACTCAAAACTCGCCGTATGTGGCGTGTGTGGGCAACGGGATCGCTTAACATTAGTTGAAGCGACTGCTCATGAGTCCTTTCCATAAAAACGCTTACGAATTGTCAGATACAATAAATATCCAACGACTGAAAAGAGATCTGTAGCACATGTCTATTACATATTCTATCGAGATAATAATGATAAAAGTAAGCCAATTTTTATATTGTCCCAATGCTGGGCAAAGGCCTCCTCTAGACAGAGGGTAATGGGCATAGTCCACCGCGTGGTGGACATTACCCATACTCAAGTGCGGATTGGCAGACTTCACGTATCTTAGAAATATTATTTCTTAGATATGCAGGTTTCCTCACGATGTGTCCCTTCCCCGCAGAACCCGTGGTAAATCAGCACTTAAAATTGCAATTAGATAATTAGCAATTTCATTGGTGCCGGCACCGGGGATCGAACTCAGGTTCGCCTCGAGTAAACAGAATTGAAAGCAAGCACCCGGACACTGAGCTACCACGGCTCTCAATAATGATAAGAACCATCTTAATTGTCAAACAACCTGTCATGATCACCCCATACTGCCCTAAACAAAATAAGAAACATCAATTGCATTCAACCCTTGCGCAATACCGGTTTATTAGGTAATTATTATTAATATAAACTGAATATGCCATTACATATTTACACACGTTAAGAGTAAGAACAAAAATCTAAAAAAAGTTTTTTCGAAAAAGATTCAATCGAAAGAAATTATCGGAATATGGTTTAGGGCTGTTCTGAGGGTATGAACGATCTCACTTTCTTATGAAAAGGAAGACAAACGAGCAGACTTTTAACCTGACGGTAAACGATTCTGTCGCCTATAGGCACGCACAACATCCGGAGAGTCACGAGTGCCTTGCCAACCTAGAAAATTGGATAGAATATGTTTATTGGACAGGATTTGGAGGGGAAAGGAGCGGGAAAAGAGAAGGGTAAACATGGCCATCTGAGAAACCCGAAAGTCATGCATACTTTATTTTATGCAATCTTTGTAAAAGCAATGCTGGAACCCCCCGGACAAGCGCGGCCGTAGAAGTGCAGCAAAAGTTGTGAAAAGATTTTACGCTCTTCCACCTCAGATTATTTCATATACGGTACTTGATGGTGGCTTTATTATACAAAACGAGTCAAACGAGCAAGGGACTCAATTGATAGTAAGCGATCACCACTGTGCATGGAATACCAGATAAGTTACTCCTGCTTCTGGTGTTGTGGGTAGTTGGTTGTGTTGTTCCTTACTCGTATCAATAATCAGGTCGACAATTGATTCCATAGGAGAATCGTGCGCATCAGAAAATGACGGCGAATTCCCTGATCGGCGTTGCACAACAGTTATGTTCATTTCTTCGTTGCAGATATTTTTGAGTCAAAATTTTTTGAGTATCTGTTACAATAGACAACAGTATATGAAGGTTGTAATTTGCTGGCTTTGATTACTTTTCGCATCTCATTGACCCGGTATACAGAGAAATTTAAACTTCAGGGAGAAATATTTTCTTTTATTCTTAGGAAGATGAGAAGAATGTAAGACCTTCTAAAATCTATGGAAAACCATCTTGCAGAGGATCTTTAATCAAATGGAAACCGAAGTGATTCGTCTCCAATTCCTGCACTGACTAGGACCTTTTTTCGTCGCTGTATATGAAGACCTTGCACCAGTTGTTAGCAACTTCTCCAATAGACTAGATATTTGATTAAATCACGACTACAGTGATTTTTCAGTATTTCTGATGATGTAAGGTTTAGACAGTAGCTTTGTTTAAGTTCAGATTACAGTGGATGTTTCATTATCCAGGAGATGTCAAGGTTTCAGTTAACTGTGCACAGTCCGGCATATTATTGGCCTATTGGCGCCTATTTTTTTGGCTTTCTAAGGTCGATGATCCAGGTCGACTACCACATCCATTCTTAGCGCTTTCTTTATTTATAACCATAGAACTGGTTTCTTAGTGCTGGATTTTGATGCAATTTTACAGTCCTATAGGCGCCTATTGTGCCGGGGAGTCGTTCGATAGCGGAAAAATGGTTTCTACTTCTAGACCACTAAGTTTAATATGCTATTCCACTTGCCGTTGTTTGGTGTCTTTGGATTTAAGCTCAGCCTTGATTGATATACAAAAAGACCGATGGATGCATTATCTACGTCTTAAAACGTCTGCTGCACAATGTCAAATTGTGCACACATGTCCCGTGATAGAACTTTAATCACAACTTTTTTATATATTATACATAAATACTTGAATATTGAAGGTCAGTCACCTTTTATATTCGAGAATGTTATATGTGGGAATGATATATAAAGAATAAATGTATTATTAAAAGTAAATACTAATTGACAACTGAGTAAAGTTAATTACAAGTTGAGTAATTATTTACGAAATCCATGAGGATCCTAGCGGACGCGCACTTTCAGATCAATGAACTGCGCCAGCTGGCGATTTGTCCGCTGCCGGCCTCTCATCCACGCTTCCTCTATTGATTTGAAAATTTGTCGAAAACTATGCCCGTCATTTTATCACATAAACATGATGAGAATTTAGTACACAGTGCTCTCCTATAAATCATTTGTGACTTACCATTCAACCTGAATATTATTTGTATAATATTCATGATTTCTTTCTCCACGTAAGATTAAATTATAGTGGCCAAGTATACGCGCAGATACAGGTGCACTCTCTGTTCCTTAACTCTTAAAGGCTTTTGTATATCATTGTCTACTTACTAAAATAAAGGTAAAATTCGAATTATGTATGGAATTCATCGGTGTTTATTATAAACAAAATCTACTAATATTATAATCGCTCAAGTTTGTGTGAATAGATGAATGGATGTTTGTTGGTCTTTCACGCGAAAAGTACGCAATAGATTATGATCGAACATCAAAATAATGTAATTCATATGACAGAATAACATAAATGCTGTAACATATATATTATAAATGAAAAATTCAGGCTGTATATCGAATGTCTTTACAAAAAAGAACTCAAATTATTGAACCTATATGGGAATTTTAATTGATATGTTCATACATGTTTTATTAAATGTCTCTTACGAACTCTACCAAGACAGAAAAATTGCTAGTGAAAAGTCGTTAGAATATAATATCTATACTTTTAAATGGTTAGGCCTTTTTGTATCCGTATATCACATCTAAAACGATACAAGCGATTTATCAACTTTTTATTAATAATGGACTTAAGAGTAAAAAAATCCTAACTCCCGTCCAGCTTAAACACTGCCAAGCAACTCTTTATTCAAGAAAATAGATGAATTGGCTAGAAATACTTGAATGTGACTTCAACGCCCTACCATAGTTACAGTGTATAAAAAACAGTAGAACAAGTCCAAAAAAAATTTTTTAAGGGGCTGTATTAGAAGATATTCTGCAGCGAAAAATCTGCAGGATACCAAACGACCATGATCCTCAGTAATGAGGGAACAATCGGAGAGAAAGAGAGATAACATTATTTTTTTTAAAAATCCTTTTTACTTTTACATAAAAGTAAAACTATAACTATAATTATAATTCAATCAAATTTACAAAAGCTGGTTTGTTTTCGAAATCAAAATAAAGAAAAAAAAATATGTAACGAAAGTACAGTACGTTTTTGTAGTCGGATTTCAGGGTTAGTCATTTTGATTGTAATGATCTGTTCTTGTAACAGTAACAGAAATACAAATATATTCTGAAAAAATTAAATGTCTACCAATTATGATGCAAGAATTCAGCCCACATGACGAACATTCTATACGATTAGCGCCCCGCGAACCAGAGGAAACAGAAACTTCTGCATCGCCAGCAGAATGCTCCTACTTTCAACTCGCCATCTTCGCGTACTCCCACTTTCTTATAAAAAAACGCTGCCCTTATGATAAGATCTACTTCTTGTATTACAAGGGCAATTTACAAACATATATTACGCATGAACAAACACCCAGATCCGAAACAACTATGTGTACCCACGAACCCACGACCTACGACACATCATGTCTTAGTAACAGCGCCAACCGGTCACTTTGGCCTTGAAGTCTCCCATAACAAGGGACATGGCTTTTTTATAATAGACTGGCCAGCACTTCACCACTATCCCACCAGTAAGGAATTCGGCCTTAGATGGTAAGTACGCTAGATCAGTACAAATCTATTCACTCTTCCCTTGAAGATATATACATTATATTCAGACAAAAAGAAAGATTCTGGCAGGTTATATCATTCTCTTGCGGTACGGGTGAAAAAAAAAAGCCGCAAAACGCTTACTTTTTGTATTTGGAACATCGACAACCAACCGATGCAATAGCACCGAACACCTTGTAGCCCGATGATGGTAAGGGAAGGAGGAATCAACTGGAGGAAGGGAAAGAGCCACATATCTCTATATAAAACGCAGAGGCTGGCTACTCGTTACTGCGCTATCATCAAGGACGAAGTATATTTATTAACTTTTCGGTTGTCCCAAATCAAAACCTAGTAAATGCATTTAGCGAAATTTCACAGAAGAGGCCCTTTTTGACACAAGTCTAGGTTGTATATAGATAAGCATAACTTGAAAATGTTACTTAGGTTACGTTGAATGTGTATTTGCAAATACGATATGCACTCACTAGGTTTGATGGGTGTCGTAACTTTGATTCAAACTGTGATAGAAATACATGTTGTTTTTTTATGTAAAGGATGACAAACGAGCAGATGCTTCACCTGATGTAAAGTGATCCCGTCGCCAATGAACACACAC
>JAOCPS010000015.1:1271461-1282068 GCA_025505425.1 Graphium colonna
CATAACAACTTTTTACAGCTTTTGCTGCACTTCTACGGCCGTGCTCGCCCGGGGAAGTACCACCGCTCTTTATAAAGATGGCATAAAATAAAGCATGCATGACTTTTGGGGATGATGGATGGCCATGTCTACCCTTTTCTTTTCTTATTCTTATGCTCTCCAAATCCTTAATCCCGACACCATTCTATCCAATAAACCTATTATATCCCAGGTTGACAATGCTGTCGCAACTCTCCTGATGTTGCGTTTGTCTATGGGCCACGGGATCGCTCACCATCAAGTGAACCGTCTGCTTGTTTGTCTTCCTTTCCATAAAAAATCCTTCAAAAGCAATAAAACGGATAATCTCATAACTTCAAGCCATAATTTAATTGCATCCCATATTATTTAAACAGCCAATTAGGGGATCAACTTACATACCTCAATAAAAGTTGGATATAATACAAAGTCATTTAAATTTACATAAATTTATGCCATTTATATCATTAATATTAAATTTCTAATGTCTAAACACTATACTATAATTACTTACTTTCTAAGGTTCTACCCATTGTTTGTTTAGGTCCCACTGTCAAATCAAGTCTTCCTTGATCTCCGTTTGATCTTAACGTTAAACTATGACGCACATATATTGGTATAGCAACTACACTTTGTGATCCAATGTGATAAGACATCAAACGGAAATTTCCATCCGGTGGTATAAATGATAAGATCCTTTCTGACTGTAAACAAATATAACTGTAATGTTATACCATTAATTACATTAATTATACTTATAACAAAATATGAGTATTTTACCTCCCATCTTTTAAACCTCACACAAGGATGGAATGACACGTCATCAAACAATCTTGGATTGACAAAAGTCAATGTTAAATCTGGCATACCACTAAGCTTAATGCAACAGTCAATCTGTAATCACAAATTTGCCACAATAGAAATACAAATACAAATATTGTAATGTAAGTGAAAAAGTTGTATAAAACATACATATCCTTGTATTTCCGCAGATACCGTTGCCCCACTTTTATCTATTATAGCATCAACCTCCTCAACCACATCAAAGTATGCCTCATTATTAGCATATTTCACACCAGATCTACGCCATGGAACATTTGATAACTGACCAGAAGGCAATGTTGAAGAAACACTACAAAAAATAAATAAATAAGAGGACTAATACTACATTAAAGTTGAAATATATTTAAACAACTTACTTAGACTTTCCTGTGACAGTATTGGCAATAGTTCGAAGAATGTTTGGTGGTTTGATGAGTTCTTTAAGAATATTACTCTCTGTAGCCAATGGAAAGCCATTATCTAACATCTCATCCAATAACTGCAAAATAATTACATCAGGAGGTCTCAGCACTAAACAAAAAGCTGACATGGTCAATAGTTTACATAACTAAGGTATATGCTGTTGAATAGAGGGAAAGAAAGTTTTGGATACTTAAAGCAAGTAGTAGAAGAGTTATACATGCTACTTCATTATTTTACTGATTAGATAACTATTAAAGAAGCAAGGCCACCAAATACTACATTCTTTTGTTTAATGTAACATGCTTTAGAATTTCATAAAATGAAGGTTCATGTTTTGAAAATCTATGATTTCTTTGATATTTTTTTAAACTGGTATAATCAACAGGTAAAAAACAGTCTATTGTAACTGAATGGCTATTTTTTCCTGAAATAAAAAATAAAAAAATATGTTTACCTCATACACTACAACATAGTTCTCTTTAATAATAGTTTCTGTACAATCTGAAAAATAATCCTGTAACAAAAAAAACAGAAGTATTATATTAAACATACAGGTAAATCTTTATTACAATTTTAAAGAGTGTAGGTTCTATCTAGATGCATCAATTGCTCAATTTATTTTGTTTAAAAAGAGCGAGCTTTATAACTTTGTTGTGTTTCTACTTAGTATAGAAATATACATATAATATATATATATCCTTATATATTTATGATTTAAACATAAACTTGGACATTGCAATTATTTATTTGAATTTTTTTCACCTTTATTGAAATATAAACTACAGAACAAATTTTGATATCCAATAAACTTAAAAATAACTTCTAAATTATTCATTATCTACACATATTTCATATGTCATTTAAATCGGGGCACTGACCATAGAGTTATCCCGGAATTATATAGAGGCTAACATACATACATAAAATGTGTTTATGCCACTATGGTAATGGTTAAGCTAATGTTAAATTTAATGAAGCCTTAGCAAGAAAATTAAAAATTTATAGCTAAGTATGTCATTTTCAATAGAATAAGTAATACTTGTGACTAATTATGATCAGAACTTGGAAAAAACTTGAAGCATTTGAATTAAAGATAACAGGTAATAAATGGCAATAAAATAAGAGGTAAAGGCAATATATTAGCAAATTCTTAGTTGAACTAGTTACCTGAAATGTGTCAACAACCCTGTGAAGAAACTCTATAACAAAAAGTGGTGCAACCTCTTGCTTACTGACTGCAACTAAGGCCACTCCACCTCTTTGTATAGAGATTAAATAGTGATGAGGCGCTGCTAGCACTGGAGGAACATCCTGTAAAAATAAAAAGAAATACTAAGTGTTTATTACTATTTATTATATATTATACTATTCAATAACTCTAATACTGTTAATGATAATACAAATATTCCTCTGGCCAAAGGTTATTTCCAATATTCATCACTGAATTGGATTTTTTAAGTTATAACTTTTTACACTAAGAACAAGTTTATGAAATATTGTCAAAAAATATCTTTTTTTATATTAATTTTCATAGTTTAATTTCATAATTTATATGAAGTGTCACTATCGTCGCAATTGCCATCAAATTTGATTTTTTTTTTAGTTATAGAAAGTTCAGAGAAATAGGTCCCTTCTTCTCTCCCATTCCATATTAATTTCATGACAAATAAGGTCATTTCATGAACCATTTAATATTTAAATAGTCAATCAGCACAGATGCAGGCACATTCATTCATTTTTCTGGTATTATTAAAGACTTGGTAAAGATGAATTTTGCCTTAAAAAAATTTAACCGATAGATAATAATAATACCTTTTTTACTTACATTTGGTGAAGCTCGTTGAGCTTCTAAATAATAGTCACAAACTGATCTCGGTATAACACTCCGCCAATGTTTTTCGAGAAAAACATCGCTGTAAACAAATTGTAGTGGTATTATTTACAGAAAATACGAATATCAGAAGTAATCCTATAAAATAAAGATACACTACGTGTACAATAACTTACCCAGATGGATTTATTATGAATAAACTGTGTATCATTTTGTATGTTTTATATTAAGCAAATTGTATTATAATAAATACATTGACTATTTTTGAAAGACTATTTTATTTCCTCAAATTAAGCGGATAAATTACCAAAAACCAACATAATGATTTAAAAACAATGTCAAATTTGAAACAACTCAACCTGCAGATTTTTGACAGTTGGGTATTCAACAGATTATGTACGTATGAAAAGCACGAGCAAACAAAAACTTACATCGTAAGAAGTACTCTAAAATACCCTGCAGACTAATGTGACACTTAAAGTATATGATCATGACTATAATATATAATATAGCTTTGCTCAACTTAAGCTACACACAGGAATTTGGATGAATTGCAATAATATTTGAATTGGAAACATAGGACTTTGTAATTTTTTTTAATCCACAATGCAGTTAACTATTCCATCTACTGTCAACTGTCCTAACCTAGCCATCAAGTCGAAATAGATCAAGCCAATACTAAATCGACCTTAATGATACAAAATCTGAACGTTCATTTTAAAAAATAAATTTGAACATAATTATAGTACCAAAAATAATTATTACAGAAAAAAAAAACAAAAATTAAAAAACCAATTTGATGTTTTTATTACATTTAAACAAATAAAGTTATTCTAGTGTAGAAATTAAAAAAAAATATTTTTATACTTTCAAAGCTTAACCTTTCAAAAATATGTCCTCAAAGGATTAATTAAAATTTTAATTAAAGAAATATGGCTATTTTAGTGACACGACTTCAATATTAGCTCGGCCGGAACGAATCGAACAAAAGGCGTTAGGGATTATCTGTCTACTTGCGGTGCCCTTTGGTCGTCAATACCTATTCACTCTTATATATAATATTAGAGGTATTGTACTCTTTTATTGTAATTGTATAATACTATCAGTTTTCTACACTTAGTGTTTAATTACAGCCAGTTTGCATCAGTTAAGTTCTAACCTTCCAGCAACGGAGATGCATGCTCTGAGTAAAAGTGAAATATTTTCGTTATCATATAAGTTGTTTAATGAATTTTTGAAGAAAATTATTTTAGTTGAATTAATTTCAAAAATTTAATATGGATTGAAACCCAACAAAAAGAAGTGCTTCTCGTAGTGATCAATCAAGAAAAACGCAATTCCACGGCAATCGATTTACTGCAAAAGAAGATACTAGTTTTAAAAGTGCATCAGCAGCTAAATAAAGCAAATTCAGTGATGAAGAACTGATCATTTCCAACAATTACGGATATTGTATTTTGGAGATTTTCTAGATTTTTGCAGCTATTTCATCGTTAGTTTTATGTGCTACGTGCATGAAAGAAATTAAATTTTCTCGGACAGCTTGTCGTGGACTGGGATTTAAAATTGCACTACAATGCAGTTGTGAAAGTGCACAATATATAGCATCTTGTCTATTCGTAAATAAATCATTTGAAATAAATCAAAAAATTGTTTTTGCTATGCGACTTTTGGGAGTCGAAAGAGAAGGAATCAATATCTTCTGCGGTATAAACGGATACTACAGTTGTCTTGAAAAGGTGTATGCAGGTGGATCTGCAGTTTATGACTTAATTATTCCAAAGCTGATGATGTAGAGAAAAAAAATATTTCAACTTCTGATCCGAATGTTACGGTTACGACAACTAATTTCACGGTTTCTGGAGATGGGATCTAGAAAAAAAGAGGTTTCAGTTCTTTATTTGGAGTTACCACACTCGTAGCTAAAGATCCGATAAAGTTATAGATACAGTTGTAAAATCTAGCTCTTGTCAAGGCTGTAATGTCTGGAAAATAAAAAAAATCCGATATTGAAACGTACAGTGATTAGTATGAAGTCCATAAGGAATCTTGTAAAAGTGCAGGCAAAATGCAAGTCGATGCTATTATCGAAATGTTTAATAGATCAGTTCAAAATCATTAAGTAAAATATGTCAAATATATTTGGGATGGTGATACTAAGATTTTAAGGGCATACTTGACATGCATCACTATGATGGTGATTCAGTTGTTAAAAAAAAGAGTGAGTGGGACATGTCCTAAAAAAAATGTAATAAATAAGCTGTCTTTATATTATGGATTAGCGATTCGCTGGCATTTGGATACCATAGACGAATTTGGTCAATTTTTATCATAATAGTTCTGCAAATGAAAATTTCACTACATTTATATTGCTCGCCTGGTCCAGAAAGCTGGTGTAAATAGCAAAAAGCTGTACATAAAGATAAATTTGAAGAGTTTGACCACGAGAACCCGCCTCTGTCAGAAAACGTTTTAGAAACTATAAAGCCGCTCTACGGGAGATTATCGTCAAAGGATTTCCTGAGACCCAGAATAATAATGAGTCCCTGAATTCATTAATTTGGACTTTTACGCCAAAACATATACATAATAGAAATTGCAACTTTAATTGCAGTTTTCATATTTAATGAAGGCTTCATCCCTATTTTGAAAATGTCTCTTATGGAGATGGCAGAAGTTCAGAAGCTCATGCTTTGGCCACCAAACAAGATAATCCCTTCTAACGCCTCGAACTACTCGTTCAGAAGAAAGAAATACGGAAAATGCTTTTTGAAGTAGAGGAAAGCCTCATGTTTAGAGCAGGAATCGCGAATTGAAGAAATTTAAATATAATATGTCATTTTATGGTTGACTTTGGGCGTAATTTTACCCGAAACTTTATACGCGTTTTTCTCGAAACTACATTTTTCAAAACGTTTAGGATGATTTCTCAAGTCCGACAGAACCGATTTACTTGAAATCCGGAGTGTGTCTTCTCAATACTTGTCTCTATCGCACTAACTAATGTTATAACAAAATAAAAAAATATACTATTCAAAAAAAAATCATAAAAGTCCACAAAAATAGAAAAAAAATGTATAATTTTTTCGGATAGTCGTAATTCAGCAAAAAAAAAAAAAAAACAAAAAAAAAGGAGATATTCATAAACAGATAACATTTTCAGTTTTGTATTTTTTGTATGCTTAAAACATTAATAAACGCCTGTAAAAAAATTGTATTGTAAAAACATTACGTTTTACAGTGAGACTGTCTTTTTATCTAAAACGGAAATATCTTTAATGCCCAAAAATGTAAACGTAAGTACGTTTAAGTAAAGTAAACGTAGGTTAGGTTACGTACGTTGGAAGTAAAAGCAATATTATGTTTATTCCTGTTTCTTTGAAAGTTGTTGTTCAATATATGTAGGTACCATATCATGTTCAACCGTGCCAAATAAGGTTTACGTTTCGAAGCTTCTTTTTATTTTCTATATGTTTATTACCTTTTTAAATGTTTTATATTACGGATTCATTCCAAGTTTTGTAATTGATTCTTACGTAACCTGCCGACTAGCTTAAGTATTATTACTTCCAAAAATGATTAGTAGGCTAATATCTATCCACTCTTTTTAAGTAGCCTTCACTTTTTTTATATTAAAAAAAATATTAATAAAAATGTATTTTTTTTTATATTCTGCCGTTCCTAAAGATAGAATAGATAACCAAAATCGTTAAAGAGTTCCTATACTATAATTATAGTCTTGTCTTTATCATAAGATCATACTAAAATAACGTTGAGATATTAAAGTTTAAAGGAAAATAGAGGTTTAAGTAAATACCTTACTCGTCGATGAGTTTTTTTCTGTGGCAAATCCTGCTTCAGCGTCAAAATATGGTGTGAATTAAGCTAAGACTTTTAAGGAAATTAAGAATAAAAAATATGTTTAAAATTTCAAACTGTCGAGGTTACATCTTTAGAACAATTATGTTGTTTGCTTAACCGCATCTTAAAGGTACTCGCCCACCTTGACTGTTTATAACCCACTTCAAAAAGGAGGAGAGTTCGCAACTCGGACGTTTCGGTTTTTTATGCATGTTCGCGCGTATCAACGTCATTTATGGACCAATTTTAAAAATTATTTTTTTATCTTATGGGTTCTTCGGAATATGGTCCCATAAATTTTTCAGAAACTTTTTTTTTAAATAAAAATAACAAAATTTAGGAATGTTTGCACATATCTCCGCCATTTATGAACTTATTTAATTTTTTTTATATAAAATATATAAAAATTTCATATACTTTTAAAATAAGGTACCACAAAGATTTCGTAAAAATCGGATCAGTTATTTGTTTTAAAAATAAAAAGGTATTTTTTTCCTTCTGGGACTCTTCCTGTTTTGTTACACCAACATTTTTATTTGATAAATAATATTAATTCATTAGACCCGTGTATAGCGAAATTTCTAGGCAATACATGGTTTTCGAGATAAAGAATATAAAGTTTTTTTTAATGGAGAAGGAGGAAAGCTAGCAGACAGCTCACCTGATGTTAAGTGATCACCGCCGCCCATGGTCTCCCGTAACACCAGAAGAATTATAAGAGCGTTGCCGGCCTTTTAGATAAGAGTACGCTCGTTTCTTGAAGATCCCTAACTCGTATCGGTCCGGAAATACCGCTGGCGACAATTCATTCTACAAAGAAGTCGCGCGTGGCAGGAAGTGTCGGCGAAATCGCTCGGTTGTGGACTGCCAACCATCAAGATGGTGTGGATGGTGTTTGTCACGTAGTGCGTTGAGCAAAAGTAGCAGCAGGTAATAATTCGAAAAATTCCTCGGAACACTCCCCATGGTAAATACGGTAAAGGACGCATAGAGATGCAACATCCCTTCGCAGAGCATAGGTATCAAGCCGACCGGAAAGAGCTTGGTCGTCAACAATTCGAGAGGCTCGACTTTGAATGCGGTCAAATGGAAGGAGCTCATATTGAGGTCCAGCCCCAGCCCAGAGATGAAAGCAGTGATTCCATTAGCAGGCGAACTTGCGCTTTATATAGTTGCGTAAGGTGAAACGGCTGGAAATACTGCCTGGCTCCGTTGAGGACGCCTAGCTTTTTTGGAGCTAGCTTGGCTTTACCTTCCAAATGACTGCGGAATTGGACGTCACTCGATATGTCAACTCTAAGAATTCCGATCGATGGTTTAGTTACCAGGGAAGTGTCTATGAACCGAGGAGATACGGAGAAAGGGTTTCTTTTTAGCGGTGAACGCGCAAACTTGTGTCTTCTGTGGATTAAGTTTAGTCGACCCCAATCCGAGATTTGTTCAAGCAAAGTCTCGACTTCAGGCACAAGTTTGATCCGGCACTCGTCGACGCAGTCCTGATAAATATTTGCCCGGCTGGTATACAAGGTGTCAACAGTACTGTCATCTGCATAGCAATGAATTTTACTGATGCGCAACAAGTTAGTGCAGAAGAAACAGTGTGGGAGATGGCACACAGCCTTGTGGGACACCACCATTTACAGGCTTGGTATCAGAGCATGCTCCGTCGACCACGACCTAAATGCTCCGATCTGTGAGGAAGCTAGATATCCACATATCACATAATTTCTCAGGAAAGCCTTAGGATGAAATCTTGGAAAGAAGCGAACTGTGCCATACCCGATCGAAAGCTTTCGCTCTTTACGCTTCCGCCCATCGATGGGTCAAGGATTTCGCAAAAGTCGGTCAGCTGGTGATTTATTTGTGTACAAGTAAATCACCTGCTGACCGACTTTTGCGAAATCCGTATTGTCGGTCATTGATCAGCTGGTGATCTTCAAGGTACTTCAGGAGTTGGATGTTTATAATTGACTCCATAATTTCGGAGAACAAGGAGGTAATGGCGATCGGCCTGTAGTTGGACGGATCTGAGCGATCGCCTTTTTAGGGATCGGGTGCACTAAAGCAGTTTTCCAAGATAACAGCACCACGCCTGAAGAGTAAGAGTGCCGAAGAAGACGCCTTAAAACCGGTGCCAACGCTGGAGCGCACTTCCTCAGCACAATCGCGAAAATTCCATCGGGCCTACTCGACTTATGGATGTATAGGGAAAAGAGTGCTTTCGTTTGAATGCTAGCACCGCTGCGATGGTCGGCGGGGTATTCCCCCTATCATCCAAAGACCAGTTAAAAAAAAGAATGTTTAAACCATGGATGACACCAGGTTTACTTAAATATATTCGAAACAGAGACTTGCTGCATAAGAAATCCTTTGATTTATGATGCAGCAAGTCTCTCTAAAGAGCTCCAAGGAATGAAACCCTTTTAGTTACTTATAAACGGTACAGTAAGTTCTGTTTTAAAATATAAAAAAGGTGACAGAAGCAGAACTTATGACGCACAAGAAATTGAAAAAGCGCGAAATGATTCTAAAAAACTTTGGAACACGATAAAAAAAATTACAAGTACATTTCATATCAAACATCCTTCTACTGGCTTGATCGAAAACACTATGTCACCGGAACAGTACTGTAATAATGTTAATAACTTATTTGTAAGAGTACAAAAGCAGCTAGCTGATAGGGTAAAAGAAAAATGTTTCTAACCATTCTTTCCTCACCCGAATCTGACACAATCCGCTCACACACATGTTCTTTTTCTTTTGTCCTATATAAAATAAGTAAAGACGAAATAATAACTATCTCATATAACTAAGCTGGCGAGTAGACTAAGTTCAGTAGCTTATGCCGTTAAAAAATACCGTTAACCGATGTAGATCCCGCGCGTTTAGTATACTTAAGTTATTTTCATGGTATAATACCCTATGTCATTCTACTTTGGAGACACGCAGCTAATGTCAATACCGTCCTTGTCCTTCAAAAGCTATTGGGCAGTCTATAACCTAAAAAATTTGTAAGAAATCTGTTTAAAAAAATAAAACTATTGACTGTTGCTACACGATACATATTAGAGAATCTAATGTATATATATAGAAATAAAAGTAAATTTCCAAGATATTGTGATGTACATGATGTACTAGGACCTAACATAGATTTATTTCTTCTGTCACAAGGCTAAGATGGATAAGCAAATATTTTATGAGGCAATGTATACGCTTCTTTAACAAACTCCTAGAAAATGTTCAAAATACTTCTATTAATAAATAAAAAAAATGTTAAGGAACTTTTTGTATAAAAGATTACTACAATATCAATAATTATCTAAACGATAATATACCCTGGCAATGAACTATTCATTCCAGGTTCTTTCAAATACAATAAAAGTATCACATTTGTAAAATACATGTATCATAAATTGAAATAGACATAGTTACTACGGGAACACTAGTGGGACCAAATTTTTTTGTACATACATATATATCTTTTTATATACAGTGTGATAGCTGGTGGGTGGCGCAGAGATTAAGTGTCATATAACTTGTTACGATTCCATAACAATTTTTTTTTGTAGCGGCGTGTGTTTAGCTACATACGGGTTTGGAAAACTAGAACTACTAATGCCTATGGTAAGTCTGTGAATTTTTGAAATAATAA
>JAOCPS010000015.1:1285288-1304959 GCA_025505425.1 Graphium colonna
TCATTTAATTACCTTTACATTATGTTTACGCAGTACTAAATTAATATTTATAGATACATTTTAATTCTTCATATATCCCCACATATTATATGTTCTAGTTTTGAAAATTACTCACCAGTCACCCTGAATAAAAGTTGTGATTGTGTTAAAAACCTTGTTATTAAGGATAAATAATTATCTTTGAGTTATAATGTAGTTATTTAAAACATTTTTTTGTTAATAAGAACTAACTGAAATTGTTTATTTGATAAGAGAACTCAAATATGAAATTTCTTTATTAAATCACATTCAAATCAGTTTTGATTATTGTGATAGATTTATTGGATTTATGAAGAAACATTTTAATAACTACTATGTAAATAGATCATTAATGTTAATGGTGCTAACAGACTTAATTTTTAATCATGGATTTTCGTAACATTTGAAAATAAAGAGTGTAAATAAATATTATAATTATACATTGGTTATAAGCTTTAGCATTCATTTCAATATTGTAACAATTTCTATAATGGTCTATATCAATTACAGGTATGTCAAAAGGCAAACCAAAAAATCCTGATTAAGCTAAATTGCTTGTAAGTTGCAAAATATCAACAGAAACTAATTCACTCTTATAATACCTTATAACATTGCCTTACTGTATCAATCACCATTTTTTTTGGGTGGATTTTTATGTACTTTGCTTATTTTCTTACCTTTCATAATTGGGACAGTAGATAGATTTGTAGCTGCTAATTTAATATATGTAACACTAATGAATAGTGAATCGAACTGTTCTATTATGAATGATTTTTTTTCTTTTTTCATAAAATAATAAATACAATATTATTCAATTAAATATTTTTCAAATGTCCATTAATTAGTTCTCTTGTCAAATCTTAGTTATATTCCTCAACTGTGTTATATTCCTCGTCTTTGTTTGCATGATCAATATGCAAGGGGAAGAAAAAGTAACATTTAGGTAAAGAATATAATTCTTTATTTTATATACATGAAAACAATAATGTATGTTTATAATCTCTATACAAAAAACTATCTGTATTAAGTATACATTGTCTATGTTTACATTTGAAAATTCAAGTAAAGGTGGTTTCATATAAAAATGTCAATAACAAAAAATATTTCTAAATTGGTAGAAACATTTAATTGAATTAAATAAAAACGTATGTTAATCACAATGCTGCATACTAATTACTCCATTTGTAACATGGGAAGTTAGATATTGAATAATTTTATTTTGATAAATAGTTCAATAAATTGTCAAGATGAATATAAATTTCATATGGATCTGATAAACCAAGTTTTTATAGACTAAAATATTTGTTTAAATAATATATCTAGATCGGAGTAAATTGTGAAGACTAGCAATAATATTCGCATATGGCCTCTGTCACCTTACACATTTATAAAAAACTAATTATAAATACAATAAAAAAATGGACTTACAAAGTATAATATATACAAGTCACAGTAAATCTTTTATAATAATGCTGTTAGAGTATGAAGTCCATCAATGTGTCACTCGGTTAGTTGAGTTGAAGAAGAAAGAATGGAATTTCATTGTCTTTTATAATTAAAAATATTAATTTAATTTTTTTTTAACTACGTAATAAAACAGATTTTAACTATTAAATGGAATGAATATTTTTTAAATTTTTACAGTTTTATGTATAGATATTTTTTAATTATATAGACAATTTGTCTGATACATGTGAAGTACCCTGTCAATATTATTATTTGTTCATATATTTTTTTATTTTACTACACATAGCTTTCCTGTTTTGCTGAGAAAAGCATCAACGACTCCATTAAGTGTGGCCTTATCATCTCATCAACATCTTTTTGGTCTTCAAATGCCTCTGAATGGTGTTTATATATGGTTCTAAGAGCTTTTAAGCAGTGTATTAGAGTTTGATCTGGATTCTCCTCAACTGTAGGTCTTGATCGTTGCATCCTAACCAGACGGATAAGATGAGGAACGCCTTCCAGTTGGACTATTTGCTTAGCAACATCGGGCATGGCAGTTAATCTGTGAAACATTAATTTAATAAGATTAAATTCAATTAAAAATAATAAATGTTTTATTGATGCTGTTAAAGCTAAGAATAAGGTTAGATCGAGTTTTAGTTAGATGTATCATTATGATTCGTAAGTCGACTGCATATTATGTATAGCTATATATTTTTATTGACATTTGTTTTATAAGTAAGTGGGTGAAGAAAGTACAGGCGAATATCTACAGGGAGAAGTGATGTTGTGTTTTGCCACCTAATTCGATATCACTATCACCTAGTTTTTTAGGGTTCCGTAGTCCACTAGAAACCCTTATAGTTTCGTCATGTCTGTCGGCGGGTATTCCGCCATTTCTGCACAGATTGTCATAAAAAATTGGTGAAGAGATGTAGTATAATAATTTTTTCTTCACCCCTCCCATACAACGATAAAATTTTTTTAGACTTACTCCATCGCGTGGGGTATCGTTGAAAAGACTCTTATAATGGATCAAGAACTTTCTAGAAACCATGTAGATCAAACCCCCAGTCCCAAGATATCTTAATACAAAGTTAAAATTAGAGTGTCCGCCCCCCTCCATTTAACTTTTGAAATAATTTTAAAAAAAAAATATGATATATACTTATAAGTCAGTACTTTAAAGGTAAATTATAGCGGGCTCGGTATCATACGTGGTTATTTTTATACAAATCGACACACGTATGCAGTAGCAGTCGTGTGCGTGGCCGACACGCTCTTGGCCTGTTTTTTTACATATAAATGTCTTTTGTATGTTTGTACCCGAATTTTTTTTACAGCTGGACGTTTTTAAATAAATTTTTGCTTGTGGTTGTGGCGCCGAATGGTTTACAAGAAATTTAAACTTGTTTTTATAGTTTGGACATGATAGATGGTATTGTTATCGGTTGTAAGTTACGACAGGATTACGTCCGCCAGATCTGCTAAAATTCATATATATCTTGTTCCAAATAATAATATTTAAGTATTATTAGTTAATAGATTCATGTTTTATATTATATATTTTTTCTGTATTCAAATTCTTGTTTTTTATTTCCCTACCACAAATTGTCTCCACGCCCAAGGTTAACTAAAATGCCTCAAACCATTAAGTTCGCCCTTTGTTACCTTGATTTTAAGTTTTTTTTTTATGGAAAGGAAGAGAAATGGGCAGACGGTTCACGTGACGTTAAGCGATCCCGTCGCCCATAGACACACAACATCCGGAGAGTTGTGTGTGCGTTGTCAACAGAGGAAATTGGATTGTTATTAAAGTTCAATAAATAATAAGTAAATATGGCGAAAATTTTTACCTTACTAAAGCTTCAGCGGCATGACACCTCAGCCGTCCGTACGCCCTCAACTCGGCGTCTCTTTGCGCGTGTGAGTTGGATCGTATGAAGCACACTAGCGCCGCACTAGCCGAGTTGATGTTGCTTAGCGGTAGTATGCAGCGCGGGACCCGACTGAGAGAGGATAGAAGGGAAGCAGTTTGTTCCTGAGGATAAAAGAGATATTTATTAGAAGAGAATTTAAATATCGACTAAGAAACTAACGTATATTGATATACAGTGTTTAATAAAAGGTGGGCTTTTAAAATATGGCACAGTACACCGGTACCAGTTAACTTTTGTCTGAGCGTATTCACTTTTTTATTAATTAAAAAAAAAATACATTTATTATAATCTTAAGCCACTTTCAATTGATTCCGCGTTGGACTTCCGACCTGTTGTGATTATTGATATTTTATTTTTTTAAAAAGAAAAATATTAAAATAAAGTTTTGAGCATATGAGGAAAATTCGTCTCTCATGGTGATAAGCATAGAGTAAATCGTTGTTCCATTTGATATTTTGGAATAAATTATTATCTTCCAAACTAACCTGCAAAAACACAGAGATATTAGGTCCCCTGCGTTTCACAGCATCCAAGAGTCTTTCAACTGTACGATGTCGTGTGATGACATCGACTATATCAGACTTTACATTTCCCGCGTCTTTCCTCTCCAGTTCCAACTCCCGTACTAAGTTGACTAAACACGCGGTGCATAGGAGTAGAAGTTGACAGCATTCGGTTCGTGAGAGAATTCCTACGGACAATAATATTATCATAGTAAAAATGCATTACATTGCGTAATGAAATATTATTTTAGAAAAAAATAAAAAACAGCAAGTTAGTTGCTACAAATTAGCGCCATCTATATTTTAAAGATAAATTTTCAAACGTTGATGGCGCTACTCACAATAGATGTCGTGTGAAACTACATAGATGTACATACTTTGGGCATAACTTCGATCAAATAAGACAGATGTCGCTACAAATAAAAGATAATCGCATATAATACTTTTTTTTAATAATTCACCAGGCACAAATTTATTTTAATTTTTTTTATTTTTATATGAAACTCACCAGTGATATTCTCGATAATAGTGTTCAAATACGTGTGTAACTGGGTTAAGTCGTAGTGGCCGCGCAGCCAGGGCGCCGTGATCTGTGTGAGCACAGTGATCGCCTCGCGCATCTGGGGTTCGGGGTTCGATCTTTCGGACAGTATGTCAGACAGGATCTCTATGCCGCCACCCTGAAATAGATGACGAGAAATGTGTTAAAATGTAAATAGCAAAAATAAAAAAAGCAAAACTTTAAGAGCGAAAACGTAAATATCATTTTTCAATTTAAATATGTTAATGGCTAAACATTTGGAAGCTCCTAGAAATCCTAAGTCAAATATTATTATTTCAGATTTCCACTTTGACTTAAATTGTTGGGAGTACGAAGCGTGAATAACTAAAATATAAGTAAAAAAGAAAATTTTATAAGTAATTCAAACGTATAAAACATGTATATTTAAATATTAAGCAATGAAATAAAGATAAAGTAACCCATTTAAACAACGTAACCAAAAACATTTTTGTTTCAAGAATAATTTTAGTTACGGAATAAAAAGGGTATTTAATTTAAGTCTTAAATAATGCTTTTGATTACAGAATTACAGAAGAAATTCCATACATTGAAACAAAAATGCCACTCACCTCATCGAACTGTTTGACAGCATCAGCCGTCACGCACACCGCAGCTAAAGCCCGTAAAGCGAGGGCTTTGACCGATCCTTTCGAAGTCTCAATGACGGCCGCCAGCAGAGCCCTGGGGACTCCACACTCCACGAACGGGGGCTCCGTCACCGCCCTCATGACCTCGGAGCAACGCGAATGGAGAGAGTTATGGGTCCCTTCGCTGAGCATTGCTAAATGACCGATGGAGGTCAGCGTGCTTTTGAGGATGATGTCGGATGGCGGTTCCTCGATGATCGATACTAAGGTCTGTAAAAGGTTGACTTGTTAGATATTTTTATTAAAACATTAAAGTATTAGCCCATTTTTAAATTATCCCGCTGCTGGGTTAAGGCCTCCCTCCAGAACGAGCGTATAAGACATAGTCCTCAACGCGACAAGGCGGATTGGCAGACTTCATATGTTTTAAAAATATTATTTTTAGATATGCAGGTTTCCACAATGTTCATCTTCCGAGGATCGAACTCAGGTTCGATTCAAGTAAAAAGAATTCAAGAAGAGAGCCCGCACACGTATTAATAGTAGTGTAGTATCGGTTTTAGGGGTTTTTAATAGTTACTGCAAACAGCCATCAACTACTATCTAAGTAAAATATTATATCGGTCCAATATAAATGATTACTACTAAATCGATATTTTTTTAGGTAAAAATAAAACATTATAAGTTCGCGATACTATAAAGTTCATTTTCATGATGTTGATATAAAATAGGATTTTTTCTAACGTAGATGACATTGAATAAAAAAAACAGGTATAATGGTATATTTCTACTCTACCTACGGAAGTAGAAAGCCATTACTCGGTACTTATTATCAGGTTTTTTATAAAAAAATAATGGTAAAATACAAAAACTTTATCCTAATATAGTCGTGATATTTTTTTCTAAAGCGATCCGGATGTAGTTACACTACTCACATATTTTTTAAATGAATTCTGCTTTAAAAATGCAGGTTTCTCATACATAGGTTAACATGCATCCTGTAATGCATTTAGAAAGTGGAATATTTACATCAGAGGTAAGTGCTAATAGTATTTCCATTGTATTCTATTAATACATTACCTAAACTTGTTTTAAATTTATTTAATTTTATACCTTTATAATAAATATATACTAAAATATGAGCAACAAGTATTATTTTAAACAAAAGAAAACAGATTTCAAATGCCTTAAAACTACTTTCATGATATACTTTTTTTTCTGTTATTCTTATTTCAAAAACAAACTACTGAACCGTTATATCTAAATATTTTAACCTACGTCAAAAAAGGACGAAGGTTCTCAATCGAATGTATGTAGGTAATTTTTTTTTCTGGTATTCTTCCTTGACGGTCCTCAAGGACCAATGGTCCTTCACTTGTCAGAAAAATCGGTTTCTTAGTTTGTTTTTTTAATTAAAAATTACAAAATTTAGGAATGTTGCATACCTCCGTTACTTATGAACTGATTTTAAAAATTAATTTTTCATCCGACTTGACAGTATACCCTATACTTCCGAATTGGTCCTAGAAAAGTTTAATAAAAATCGGTTTTGTAGTTTGTTTTTTCCATTAAAATAACGGAGAAGATATGTTTCGAAGATACATAGTATCGAATAAAAAAAGAAATTTTTAAAAAATGGTTTCATAAATGACGCAATTATGCCCGAACAAACATACTCGTATAACATTAAAAATCTGAATTATGAACCCCTCCATTTTTGTAATCAGTTAAAGAGTTTATATTCTGTAAATAACCTCAAGAATATAAATACAATACCTTCATTTGCTGGACCAGAACAGCTTTCGTTGTTTCTAGGAATATATCAACAAGCGTGTCCAAATGCCTCCCAACCAGATTCCATTGAGGGTTGCTTTCATTTAATTCTAGTTTTACATCCTCTCCGATGTCTATCAATTTCTGGAGATACAGTTGCAGTGACACTTTGATCTTGTCCCATCTTTCAGGAGTTTCTCCTGGAGGCTTGGTGTTGAGGGTTATGCTGTGAGCTAGCACGAATTCGTTGATGTTTGCCACAAGGAGGCATATTTGCTCCTCGCTAGTTGTGTTTGATTCCATTTGCCTGTTGGGAAAACCACAATTTTAGGATATCGTCATTTGTTTATGTATGCCGCCATTTACCGTCTTCTTAGCCTAGTGGCATAGGGCGTTGGTAAACTGGAGGTCGTGGGCTCGAATCCCGCGGGGGAACAATAATTTTGTGTTGTCGTTTTTTTATTGAAATAAGACAATGTGAGCTGATCACCCGACTGCCTGAAAGGAATGATGATCCATTTGTCGGATGGACATGCATGTAATAAATCGGTGCTGCGCCTGATTTCTCTCCGGTCGTGTCGGATATCCATCCCTTCGGGAAATGGGAGTAAACGAACAGAGTGTACCTGTGTGTGCGCGTATACTCGTGCACTATAATGTCTCCTGTGTAGACTGATCTCGGAGTAAATTGGCCGCCGTGGCCGTTATTCGGTCAGGCGGACTTTTCTTTTTATATTTATCTATGTAAATAATATTAAGTCGATGATTTGACCTAAATAAAACTATAGATAATGAATATATAGGTGTATAAGTAAAGTAAAGTGAGCCTATTTTTATATTGTCCCACTGCTGGGTAAAGGCCACCTCTAGTCAGAGGGTATTGGGCATAGTCCACCACGCGGCCCAAGTGCGGATTGGCAGACTTCACATATCTTAGAAATATTATTTCTTGGATATGCAGGTTTCCTCACGACGTTTCCCTTCAGCGTAGAGCACGTGGTAAATCAGCACTTAAAATTGCAATTAGAAAATTAACAATTACATTGGTGTCGGCACCGGGGATTGAACTCAGGTTCGCTTCGAGTAAACAGAATTGAAGGCGAACGCCCGGACACTGAGATACCACGGCTCTAGGTGTATAAGATGTTGTCCTAAATATTATTATTTTATTTTAAGTTCTTTGTATTATATTATAATAAGACATGTAAAACCTTACGATCACCTTCAATTTGATAATGATTCTATTCCTCAAAATATTTCAATACCAGATAATTTATTCTCGCTAACAAATATATATTTTTTCCGGATTTCGTTGCAGGACTTTTGCACAACGGATATATTATTTAAATACTTTTTTTTATACTAATTATACCTATCTATACAAAAACATCTGCTAACTTACACGATAAAGAAATAACAGACGTTTTCTCTTTTGGACACTGGTAAAAACTACGTACCTTAATACATCGCTATACTGATGCACTATGATTTGTCCATGTGTCTGCACTTTCTTAATATTCCCCGTGATGGTTGCAGAACTGGCTGAGACCAGTGCCTTCATCTCAGTGCCTAGGGGTTTGCTTTGGAGTGTGGTCATGCACTCATTTTCATTGGATCCTATTAGATCGCAAAGCCAATACTGTACAGGCTCCGGTTTTCTCTCACATAGCCGTTCCAATGTAGTCTGATCTATGCTTCTTTCTCTGTATAGGATCTCGTTCTGGTTATTCAGTACCAACCTGGAAAAGTATGGATTTTATTAGGAAATATAAAATTAATATTTTTCTAAAGCTATTCGCATGTAGTTACACTGCTCGCATACTTTTTAAATGAATTCCGTTTTTAAAAATGCAGGTTTCCGATACATAGGTAAACATGCATCCTGTGATGCATTTAGAAAGTGGAAAATTTACATCAGGGATAAGTGCTAATACAGTCTTTACATTGTTTTCTATAAATACATTACCTAAAACTATTTTGAGTTTATTTAATTTTACATCTTTATATTAAAATATGGAATACGAGTATCATATTAAACAATATAACTGACTACAAATGCCTTAGAACTACTTTAATGACATGTTTTCTGTTATTTTGATTTCAAAAACAAACCACTGAACCGTTACATCTAAATTTAACCTACTTCAAAAAAGGAGAAAGGATCTCATATAAAATAAATTCTTTATTTAAATTTAAGTTATTAAAGCAACAGTTAGTCAGGTATATTTAGTATTAAATTTAGACCTAGTTATTCGGCAACTTAGATTGTAAATAAACGGTATCGATGGATAAATACTCAAAGTTTGGCAACTTTGGATTTAAAAAATAAAATGAACATAGACTATGTAAGTATAAATAGTGATATAGTGTAGTTAAGGGAATGAGATAGATCTTACCCGCCGTTGAACTCGCTTAATAGGTTTATCCTACAAGAGTTAGTCCTAATATTCTTTGGAAGCTGTGAGCCGAACATGAACTCGTGTGGTGCTAGCATTTTTGGTGTGGACGTGCATGCTAAGTTCAATTGTACATCGTTGAAGTTAATGTCGTCTTTTAATTTCTCTCTTTTGGAATCGTGTGTCAAGTCTTTATCGGATTTCGCGTCGGTTTCATATGGAGTTTTCTGTTTGTCTCGAAATTGTAATGGCGGTGTGACCCGTCGTGTTTTCATGTGATTTATGTCTTCCTGTGTTGTGTCCTTTGATTTTAAATTGACATCGCTTTCTGTGGCAACTAACCTTTCGTTATAAGTTGGTATCAGAACCTCCTGCTCAGGGTAGCCGACAATCACCCAGGAGTTTTGCTCTGCCGCTCTAGGTAAACCTAGTGAAGGAACTCTACTTCCGTTTAGAACACCACCAGCGTGAGTGTCAACTACCCCCGGTTTCTCCTTTTTAGCTGGAAATAGTTTAAAAAGTTCTTTTGCCTTATCCGCTTTCACCATTCTCTGTTTTGCTTTTGGGCCGACTTTCTTAGTCGGTTTTAAGTGAAGACTGTCCATTATGTTTTTACCTAGCAGCGCTTTAGCTGGTTTGTGAAATTGTTCTTTCGTGTCTGCATCATCTTTAGGTAAGTCATCTTCATCTATATGACCAAGCGAATGATAGCCTTCTTGAATGTCCAAAATTTGCTGATCAAGTCTTTGAGCTTCGAAGTTTAACGATTGATTTAACCTATTCCTTTGAAATTTAGGTGTTGTGCTTATGGGTACTTGATCTTCATTTGACATACTTCTTTTGTAATCTGTTTTTGATGTTGAAATTCTTTCAGTTGGTACATAAGATACATTAGAAATAGGAGTACGGACTCTCGGTTGATTATTTACAGCAATTTCGTTGTCATGTGATAGCTTGATATACTCTAAACTTTCGTCCGATTTATTCTTGCTTGTTTCTAAATCTTTGACTTTAGCGACTTTTATCATTTTAGTGTTATCGCTATCCGTACTAGATACGAAAGTTTTCTTTGCAGGATATTTTTTGGATGGGCTAATTATATTTATGTTATTAACTGGTACATCTTTGGTATCTTTTTGGATTGTGCGTTTGGCAGGAGTAATATTTGTGTTGTTAACTTGCTTATTTTCTACTTTATTTAATTTAGGCCCTATTGTTTTGTCAGTAATTTTATTGGAATTCTCCTTGTCGTGTGAGGTATTGATATTTCTTGGCGATGGGTATTTAACGTCTTCGTTATTTGTTTCTCGTTTGGTGTCTTCATCGTTGTCTTTTAATAACTCCATATGTTCCTCATCTCTATGTATTTCATAATATTTCTGTAAGTCGTACGGAGTTTGTATTACGCTGCTGCTTCGTAATCGCGGTTTCGGTGTTGGCACCTCACCGGCATTGTTCGACAGTTTGGAACTGTCAACAACATCTCTGTTGTGTTGTGAGTTATGAAAATCGATTGCTTGTTTTACAGTGATGTTCTCATTGTTATTTGAATCACTGCTATTGGACGATTTGTCTTTGTCACTGCTACCCGCTGCTGCGTAGTGCATAGTGGGTTGGGAGCTATCGGAATCAGAGAAACCGGAGTCTTGGCTCTTGTGGCTTCCGGGGCTTCCATGTCTCAACGGCCACTGGTTTAACTGGGCATTGTTGGGCTCTGCAATGTTGTCAGCGCTGTTGTTTCTTTGTTCAGGTTGATTGGCTATCCAATGGGGTAGTTGCGGCTCCCAGTCTTGTTCCTCTCTCCTGTTCTGTTCCCACGCAGCCTGCGGTGCTACCGGACTGCCGATGTTGGGCGGCGCATCACCCCACCACACTTTGCTGCGCGTACGTTGAAAATTCGACATCCTGCAAAGAAAAGAACACATGAATTTCGTAAATTATCCGTGGGAATGTCTTAGAGGTGCTAATGATCGGAATCCAAATGACGTAATGCCTTGGGTCATTACGGCCTAGGTCCCGGAGGTGCGGTCGTCGGAGCGTGGCCATTGTATTTACCTTGAGGTCGAATTATTCGGACCTTTGTTTTGTTTTTCATACGACTGTCATGGGAATTTGCGTTACATGAGTATAAAGAAAAAGATGAGTATGCAATATTGAGACTATAATATTACACGAAAACAAAGCAATTTAAAGTACAAATTGTTATATAATTGTTATATACTGGGTTTAAATAGGTATATGAATTACGCAAATGTTAAACGTTTTTTACGCAAATGTTAAACATTTTTTACACAAAATAAAAGCTGTTACCAAAAAGAAACAACTGTAAAATTTGTGTTGTCAAATCTTTCTACCACAGCTGTGTTTGTCATGCTAACATTTTTTTTGGAATCTGCGTCGACAGCCAGTTCCCAAAGAATATTAAGGAACGCTATTGTGATGAACACGTTACAACCAAAAGCAGATGTTAAAAACCGTTGCAGAATCTATTGTGTTATTCGAAAGGCAACGAGGGTTCGTATTGCAGTGATTCCATCCCCTTTCTGCTTTGCCATACTTACAGTCAAAGGGCAAAGGAAGTCTTTGTATTCAAGACGCGGTCAAAAATTATTAATATCGTCAGATGCATTTTACTTTAAACGTCTACAACAATCTTTAGTTCAAAATTCTCTCCGGTAGTATATTACAACATTTTATTATTTATTAGCTATCTTGCAAATATTCATGAAAATTAGTTGAACAATAATATAGTCTTATTTTCAGCATAGGCATATGAATGACTTTCTAGGTTTTTTATTATGGAAAGGAAGAAAAACGAGCAGACGTTTCACCTGATGGGAAGCGATCCCGTCGCCCATAGACAAACGCAACATCCGGTGAGTTGCGAGTGCGTTGTAAACCTGGGAGATAGGATATAATAGATTGGATAGGATGGGGTCGGGATTAAGGATTTGGCGAGGATAGGAATAGGAAAAGAAAAGTGTAGACATGGCCATCTGGCATCCCCAAAAGTCATGCATACTTTATTTTATGCCGACTTTATATAGGGCGGTTGTACTTCCCCGGGCGAGTACGGCCGTAGAAGTGCAGCAAAAGCTGTGAAAAGTTGTTATACTCTACCATCTCCAAAAGAGTAAAGGTTGCCAGATCTCCACCCCTAGACTATTCTATTCCCCATTCCTTTCCCTTCCTAATCCTCAATATGTTCCTGAATCATCCTATCCAATAAACCTATATCATTCAAATTCCCTAAATTGGAAGCGCACACGCAACTCTTCGGATATTGTGTAATAAATATATAAATATAGTTATGCATTTATCGGTTAAATAGGTTTATAAATTATTAATGGATAATTTAATGACTAAGATATATGATTAATCTTATTCCTTTGAATTACTAATCACTATATATAATTAATTAATATATATATTTTGTATACGAACAAACGATAACCCTCACGTCATACGGTATAATTCTATGTTACCATTTAACACGCCAGTATTATAGTTTTAACAGCGAAAAAATGGATAAAAAATGGGTTTAATTTAACAGCGTTTATCCAAATGTTTCAATTTCCAAAATAATAATGAAATTAATATCAATTCTTGATATTTTTGATATATTTTAAAAACGCTGTATTAACTATTTTTCATTTACCATACAATATTTGGAGCTAAATTCTCATTTATTTTAAACACCCATTTGACACGTGCACAAAACCTGGTCAGATAGACATACAGTCGTGTATGAGTCAATTCACACTTTGATTCACAAAGTTAGCACTTGCTAACTACTAAGTTTAGTCACTCAATAACAATGTGAACTTTACCGTATTACACGCCATAATGTACCGGAAACTGTACATTATCGCGAACAATAAATATATATTCAATTTATTTATAAACATCTACATCACTATGGATGTTGGTTAAACATACATTTTTGCCCAAATTCGAAATATATGGTCATATATCCGCTATAGGACCAGCTTTTAAAAAAATTAGTTATCAGTTTCAGAGTTTTTCGGCAAGGTAGTCCCATATCCAGCAAAATTCTAGCTTTCTAGTGCAAATTCCCAAAACAAGTTACTGCCACTACCTTAAATATGATGCTGTTGCCGAATTAGCTTCAGTTATAAACATATCTAAGCATTATTTTGACATAAAGTTAAAATGCATTGAAAATAAAAATTCATCATAAACTTTTAAATGTTGTTTGATTTAAAAAATAAACTATCAGATTGATTTTTATAAAATATATATAATACCCTTTCAAATAAAAAAAGTATTTTGAAAATGGGTTCATAATTGGCAAAGGAATAAGCAAACACACAAAAAGATACACACATACGATATAACCACCTCTTTTTTGAAGCCGGTTAAAATTAGCATCACCTGACCCGCATTGTGTAATCACGGCTAAGCTCTAATCGTTAAGTCAAAATCATCGTTAATTAGCAAACGAGGGTTCGTGAGTACCAATGTTAATTAAGTATAGGTCATCATGGACCTTCAACCTTGCGATAGTTACCCGACTTCATTCCGTTACTAACAGTCATAGTTTAATATAAAATGGCTTAGACCGGCCGCACACACACTCATTCCGATTATACGATTTCAGACAAGATGGCGGATCCGGAAGACTGAATGCTCTGCTTGCATACAAAATGCCCGACAAGTTGCACGCGTCCGGTCGCTTTCCGTGTAACAGGAATATTCTTTGTATGCAATCCCCTCGACTTTTTGAATTCCTGTTCTGATACAAACCGTACATGTGCAGCCGGCCTTGAGATTGGATTCAGCGTCTGTCTCGTTTACTGCATAATAGTGTAGTGTTAACGAAAATATTACACATAAAACCTATTCGATCGAATTTCCCTGGTTGACAACGGACCCGTGGCTCTTCAGATGTTGCGTGTGTCTGTCTATGGGCGACGGGATCGCTTAACTTCAGGTGAACCGGCTGCTCATTTGTCAGCCTTTCCATGAAAAAAAAATGTAGTTTATTTACGTATTTCATGGCATTAAATTGATTTTTGATTGTTGAATAATTTGGGCTATTTACTACGAAGCTACGACCTTTAGGTTTTACCTGAGGAGATATCAAACGGCAAAAAAATATTGGATGTAAAACTGTGAGGCATAGCTAGTTTTAAAGTAAATCCAGGCAAGATCTCAAAACACCAACACACATCACAGTTAAAAAAAACTGCTGATAACTCAAGATGAGTATCTTTGGCATTAGGGCTAGTATTATTTAAGCCCCTATACTTCAAAAACTTCTTGAATATAAAAACAATTGTAGTGTTATGAAATTCTTTATTAGTATTATTTTACTAATGTACATAATGTAATTTTTACAAATTAGTTGATACAAAGTCATAATTAGTGATAAATTAGATTTTTTTTACCAAACATGTCATTGCGTCGTTTGTTAACAAACGTGGTTCTTTTTTAATTTTATTTTGGTATGACGATATGATGGAGATTTCTCGTAATTTTTTTTACTTCATTAGCTAAGATCTAAAACATTAATTTCAACATTCTCTTTTGTCGTTGTTTAACGAATTCCTGTCACAGGTGAAATGAAAGATGGGCTGTACTTGATAGACCTTAAGTTGTTATACGATAGGGGATGCGGGTTAACGTATCTTTTCCGCAAGTTTGGTGTATTAATAATATTTTAGATTTTTAACCGACTTCAAAAAAGGAGGAAGGTTCTCAATTCTAGCCTTAAAAATGTACTTTAGAAACATATGACGAAGATATGCACGAACCTACATAAAAAGGTTAAATACTTTTTTATCTCCGTCATATGTTTCGAAAGTACAATTTTCTGCGAGAATAAACATATATTGAAATATATTAAAGAAGGTAACATAAATTCATACAATACAAAACTTCAAACGCTTTAAAATGTACTTTCTAAATATATATTCTCCGTTATTTTCATTTTAAATACAAGCTACTGAACCGATTTTTCAGATAAACTTATGAGACCATTTCAGAAGTATCAAATAAAAAACTTTTAAAATCTGTTCATAAATGGCGGAGATACGCCCGAACATACATAAAAAACATAAACATCCTGAACGAGAAGCTTTCCTCTTTTTGTAATCGGTTAATAAGAAAATCGGCTATTAAGAATGAAATAAATATTTCAGATAAGGTACTAAGGTAACATAAATTAGTAGTAACAAGTTTCAGCCGTCAAGTGAACGGCGGCCTAGAAGTTTTATCAGCGTCGAATGTCTTTGACCTTCGCGAGATAGGTGGGCCCTTGTGCAACTTCCTCCAATTTCTGCGCGCCTGGTACTCTCCGATATGCTTCATTGGTAACAATCGATACTTTTCTCAATGCATACATAATGTATTTAATTGTATGTTTAGATGTATTATATAAATTATATTTTATGCATATTCTGTTTTCAACTGTGTCTGTAGTTCGTTTAACAAAATATTATTTTAAAGATTGTAAGCGAGATATCGTTCCAAAACTAGTTATATTTCTAACTGCGTTAGTGCTAAAAGATAAATCATTAATTTGAATAAAAACCACAAATTTGACGTTTAGTAGAATTCCCTTCAAGAACGAAGAATTTGTTAGTTGTTCGGGCTAGCAAGTCGCTTTATCAGGATGATTGGCAAGTCACCTATGATTATTATATATTAAAGGAAAGCACTCGATACTCGATTGACATCATAATTATGCAATTAAATTAGGAGCATAGTATTAGTAAAAAGTAGTCCTCCGAAGTATTGGAGATTAAAAATTAATAAACGAATGAAGTGTTGCGGCTGAAGTGTTCCGCATACCGTCTCCCTGTGGCATGAATTACGTAATAAATTTTTTAACTTTAGATTATGTTTAATCAGTGGTATATCAATATTTTTGTATGGTAAGGGAGACAAACGGACGGTTCACCTGATGGTAAGCGATCCCGTCGCCTATAGACACTCGCAACATCCGGAGAGTTGCGAGTGCGTTGTCAAACTGTGGTATTGGATAGAATAGGTTTATTCGATAGGATCGGGTCAAGATTAAGGATTTGGAAGGGATAGGAATAGGAAAAGAAAGGGGTAGACATGGCCGTCCGGCATCCCCAGTCATGCATACTTTATTTTATGCCGACTTTATTGAGTTTATATGTTTTTAATTAAATTTTTTTATTCATACATGATCATCAAACATAACGACCTAAAGTAAGAAAGTGACCTTGACCTTGTACATAGTTCATTTAATCACAAAACAAATCGATATTGAATGTGTTCCAATGAAAATATAATTATGTATACGCATAGTAAAAAAGTAATATTATCAACAGTATCGTGTCAGTCATTTAAGTGATTGTATAAAGACAGTACGGAAATGTTGTCTTTAAATAAAAAAAAAAAACAAATTGAATAAATATGAGATAATCAAAGCGGTAAGACGATGACGTTATCTTATTATTGAATAGCGCTTTGGTCATTGCAAACGCAATGAGAAAATTGATAACTATCTCTGTGTTAAACAAAACAAAAACAATAACGGCAATGTTGAGGCATCAAATCAATAATCGTGACTACCCCGTATCGAGTAATAGGCGCGAAGAATCTTTCAAACTGAATGGAATTCGAGCATTTTGTAAACAATATCACGAAGTGAAATTGCGTCGGAAAAGCATGACCAAGTTGTTTTTCAAGCATGGACAATTAATTTTTGACATTCAATACGCTTCATTATGTTGCGTTGTTAAAATCTGTTAGTTCGAAATAAAACGATATTAAAATTAAATATAATTTGATAATTTAGAGACTAAGATCAAAATATGTGTATCTTTACAAACGTTTTTTTTTTATTATTATAAGGACAATGCCCAAAAAATTATCATGCATCAAGATAAAAATTATATAGTAATTATTTTCAAAATTCCTACGAGATTATAGTCAATGGATTAAATTTTTGAACAGGGAATTTAATTTTAAGTGTAAGAAGTATGAATTTTGCTTTACATATATACATGACGCTTACACAATCTGTCATAGAGATGTAGAATGCAATAGAAACTTTTTTCAATGAATCGATTTTTGATCTTAACAAATATCTCTAAGGCCCAGGTTTTGTTTACCAAAAGAACTTCTGTTATAGTTAATATAATAAATCTACTCTCCAAAAACATATGTTTGAATTTGATGCAACATTGTACGGTATGCCATACAAAAATGGGCATTATCCTTTAAAATTGATACTCATATTTTTAGAGAAATTAAACATGTCCACAAAAGGATTTAAAATCACAGCCTGTCTGTCACGCAGTACGAATTGTCGTTCTACCCATATCTTGGAAATTTTGTTCTATATTTATAATAAGCTTTATAACCATTTTTTAAACATCTCATGAAGGTTATAGCTTCAATGACGAATTCGCGGTAAAAAGTTATTCAAAGATTAAAGAAATATCTTTATTTGAAATATTCAAACATCATCAAACTTCATTTAATTATTTTAGTAACAAAAAAAAAAAACAAAACCATGAATGGTAATCGATTTTTACTCGCACGTCGCGTAACTGCAATTATTTTTTTATCGTAAACACACTCATGGGGTAGGCGTCAGTTATTGCGGCCTTGCACCTGGCATAACGGTCGCGTGTCATCTGCTCCTCTGCCATAGGCCACGCTCGGCTTGGCAGTACGGCACGCGCCTTCGCCCCTTACTTTTTTTGTGAATTTGAAATTGGAACGTCTATCGAACTTTATTTTTTCTATCAAGGGCCTGTAGGCTTGTGTATTTATTTTAAAATTCGAACATCCATCCGTAAGGATTTTTTTGATTCTGAATTTGAAATTGGAACGTTTTGTGGGCGTCATGTAAAATTTATATTAAAATTCGAACATCTACCCGTAAGAACATTTTGTATTTTTTAATTAATAAACTTTAAGAAAAGTCAAAGATAATTTAATCTATTGTCTTGTTTAGTTAAAGTCCTGTCCTTTTTGCTTATTTTATTATTTTAAAATCGTGTAGTTATAAAATATGAACATATCGACTATTAATAGATTGTAGTAAAAACTGGTTTCTTATATTAAACGACGTTTACTTTCAATGTTACGTAATCTTCAGAAACTATCACTTTACACAAACGTAGTAGTAATCTTTGCTAAATGCACTTGCAGTTATCTTAACCGGCAATCGATTAGAAATTGCTGTTTAGATTTATCTTGAGATTCTAACTCCACGTACTGTTATTACAACATAGAATGGCCATGGTATTTCTATCGGAAATAATTATAAATAATGTCTTTTTATTAAAAACAATAAGGATTATAGGAACGGCTTATTTAAATTCAGAAAATTTATGCACTTCATTCGTAGTGTTCGAAGTATTGGAGATTAAAAATTATTACTAATAGTTACATTTACTTAATAATAGACTGAGTAAAATGAGTTAACATTTCTGAGAAAGAAGCCTTCAAGCAAAAGCTGTAGCAGTGAAGGTAATTAGTCAATTACAAAAGCTCTTTTACCGTCTTACAACCCTAATCCATTTAACTTACAGGAAACAGTCTAATCCTCTTCGGGTAATAAAAGTAAAATAACTATCGGAAAAACGTAATGGCAAGAATCTAAGTTAAACGTAGACAATTCTACAATGATGAAGTTAAGCGTCCTATTCTAACAATTCGGTAAATAATGATGACTTTAGTCTGAGAAAAAAGTTTATAGCTACAATAAAAAATAATAACTCGAAGAATTTATATGACAAAAATAAAACTGTAAAAGATATTTTATTACCAAGCAAGCACTGTCGACAAATTGTATAAAAAGTCCTTAAAATGATCAATAGACAGGCTGGAAAAGAATTTACGACATCAAGCCATATAAAAAGAAGAAAAAATTTGAAAATCGAACAACCGTTAGGATCCCATGATCGGGCTAACGCGTGCCATCCTTGTAGTGATTGGATCGCCATGGTTACGGCCAGGTGTCACAAATTCTCGGTTCCCTGTACGATAAGGTCCCACCGGCTTGGTACCCCTGATACTCTTTACAAACGTTGTGCAATACAAACTATACAGGGGGTTTCGAAATTCTAAGCTTACGATACGATATTGTTAAGGAATTTTGATTTATCTGATGAACATGCAATATAATGACAATTAAACAAAATACTTCTTTTTAAGATCTATATTAATATAATAATTGTGCAGCGCTGATTTATTACGTGCCCCACTGGGGCTACGTGGCAGGTCTTTGCTCTATACCCTCGTTCTAGAGGAGATCTTAGCCCAGCGGTGGGATAATTTAAAAATAGGCTGTTGCTTTACTTTACTTTACAGATGAAGAGGGTCTTGTCTGTTTGTTTATTTCAATGTGCTAATCTCTGAAAACATTAGCTGAAAGCTAATGTATATGATAGAAAGAATCAATTATGGTTAATATTGGATGAATAAGCAAGC
>JAOCPS010000015.1:1311663-1327229 GCA_025505425.1 Graphium colonna
GGATAGGAGTGGGAAAAGAAAAGGGTAGACATGGCCATCCGGCATCCCCAAAAGTCATGCATACTTTATTTTATGGCCTTAAAAGTGCAGCAAAAGCTGTGAAAGGATGTTATGCTCTACCACCAGTTTAATATGATAATATAAGAGGTTTAGATACGTAGATATGATATTACCTCATACTTAATTGAAACATGAAGACATCAAATTATAAATAGATGAAAATACGTTTATGGTTGATAAAATATTTTTGAAGGTAATTTCAAAAGTTAATAAAAAGCGGAAATATTAAATACATTTGGATTTGTTTTATGATTTACGAGATCATTGCTTGCGTAAGTATTTGAATTATTTCCTGTCTGTATTTGATTTTTCCAAGTTGTAATAAACAAAACAGTTCATAGATAATTCATATCACAGTTAAAGATTGTGTCATTGTTACAATGGTATATTGACAAACAATGATTTAACCGACTGGGACGTTATGGGTTGAGCTGTCTGGACTACTGCTCGTAGGTTCGAATCCCGCGGGGGGGGCAATGACGTTGTGTTGTTGTTTCTTGGTGGGATTAGAGCAATACGGGCTGATCCACCCGATTGCCTGAAAAGAAAGATGATGCCATGCGTCGGATGGGCATGTAAAAAGTCGGTCCTGCGCCTGATCTCTCTCCGGTCGTCTCGGATATCCGTCCCATCGGGTAATGAGAGTTCACTGCGCGTACACTTGTGCACTATAATATCTCCTGCGCGGTTGACTAATCTCGAAGTAGATTTCCCGCCGTGATTCGGTCAGGATATCCCGTGGTGGGACAGTTATTTAGTGTTGGTATTAGTTTGGTTAGAACGATGCCTGGAGGCGTAATAATTTAGATGATCCATGCATCAGATGGGCATATAAGATTTGGCCTTGCTTCTTATCTTCATTCAATTGTGTCGGATATCTCTTCTAACGGACTGTGAAGTTAAGAGAATATAAGGTGCGCCTGATTCTTCCTGGGTGCACACTATTGCACTTTAATATTCTTAATATTAATCTTCAAGAATTTGATCACGATCATGATGCGTTATATCGTAAGAAATTATGGAAATAATTACTATATAATTTTGATCTTAGTGCATGTCTTTTGTCGTTTGAGTCTTTTTGGGACCGCTTTTGAGCATTGTCCTTTCGGGATTTGCATCGATGTATCTAATCTTTTGGTTGGTTCTTTTTGTATTATTTGGATTTTTTTGATATTTGTCGCTCATCACGCAAAAGCGACAGAAAGCTCAATAAAAGTAAACTCAAATCATAAGTCCACGCAGATGATGGTACGTGTAGAAGCCAGTTATAATATATTCAATATATTATATATTTTTCATAATTTTAATGCAAACTTATAAATGATTCCATTTAAACTTAGTCACCTTTTTACTTCTTACTTATTTACTTTTCTTTTTTTCTCTTTGCGATAATACGTTAAATTGAATAGTCTAACAACCAAAAAACGTAATGTAAAATTACGTATATTGGGTGACTGGTGAATCACCTTCTAAATTCAAGGACGTTATATGTAGTGATCGTAGATCGTATATGAAATATAAAAATATTTTTACAAATAAATATTGATTTATAACCGAGGGAACATAATCTAAAGTTAAAAAACTATTGCGCAATTCATATTCACTCAGGGAGGGAGGTCAATGACCTGCGTCGTGCTCAGCTGTGTATGCCACGCGTTGTACCGCCACGTTTCATTCGTTTATCGGCAAATTTCGGCTAAAACTATGCTACTAATTTTTTTACATAAATGTAATGGCAATCGAGTGTCGAGTGCTCTCCTTTAAATGCGACGGTGACTCATCCAAACACCCTGTATATTCTTTAAACTATTGTAATATATGAAAAAAATATTTTTAATAATTATTACGAATCAATAAAATAAACATTACGTTACATTGCTGCTTTACGATCGATGGCTTGATGCGATTGTGAATTCCAGTTATCGATAAAAAATAGGCTGAAATACTTTCGTTTGATCAAATAAGACTTTATCTTATCCATAACGTGGCGTGAAAATATCGAAGCAAGCCCTACATTCTTCTCTATATACTATACTAGGTTTTACCTGTGTGATTTTCTTCCGTTTTTCGCAACATTAATGCTCCCCTCCTATTTGGCTATAGCGTGATGTTATTTAGCCTAAAGCCTTCCTCGATAAATGGGCTATCCAACAGTAAAAAAACATTTCAATTAGGACCAGCAGAATCTGAGATTAGCGCGTTCAAACAAACTCTTCAACTTTACAATATTAGTATAGATAAATTGCGCCAACTGTGTCTGCAAGGTGTCGCTGTTGTGTGTGTATGTAAAAACAAAGAAACAGTATACTTTTTTTACATTATTTTTTTTTAAATAATAATAACGCTAAAGTGAGTTTGTTGGTTAGTTTATTTGTCTCAATAACTCAACCTACAAAGGACAAAGTAATTTACATATATTAATAATAGTTCATATTCAGCTTAGTTCAGCTTTATCATAACAGATGAATGTAAAAGGAAGCAGTAAAAAATCTCAGTTTTTTATAAAAAAAAAAAAAACAAACGAGCAGATGATTCAAACGGTGTTAAGCGATTCCGTCGCCCATAGATACACAACATCCGGAGTCGTGAGTGCGTTGTCAACCGGGAAAATTGTATAGAAAAGTTTATTGGACAGGATTGGGTCGGAATTGGAGGGGAAAGGAGTGGAGAGTGAAAAAGGTAGGAATGCGTATTCGACTCTCTCAAAAGTCATCTTTATACCGACTTGTAAAGGGCGGTGGTACTTCCCTGGGCAAGCGTGGCCGAGTGGATAAGACGGGTCGTGAACATCGGGAATCCTTAATGGATTAGGCGAGAGTGGGAAAAGAAGAGTGAAGGAATGGTCATCTGGCAACCCATAAAGTTATGCATACTTTATTGTAACCGACTTTATGTGGGGTGGTGGTACTTTACCGGGCATGCACGACTGTATAGGTGCAGCAAAAGCTGTGAAAAGATATTATACTCTACCACCACAAAATCCTTTATCATATCTATAACGCAAGGGACGTCGCAGGTAACAGTAATATTATAGATCAAATCCTCCCTGACACTGAATTAATTTACAATTTGTTTAACAGTAAACCCTTTATGTACGCATTTATACGACTGCGCATTTAATAGGTTAATAAATTGGCGCCGGCCGTTTCCCGCCATCTTCGTCTATGGTTCGATTTATTTTTTTTAATTGCGGCCCGAGGCTACGGCGTTTATCGGCCGGACTGTTCGACGGCCTGGTCGTACGGCTTCCTGTGTTTGCCGGCCAGCTACACTAATGGGGTCAGGTTAATCCATTTACGATGTAGGCAACACAGGTCTTTCCGATTTGACGTAACGCCTGTTAGTCGTGTTGACGAACTTATTAGTTGCCATTTTTTCCTGTAAAATATTTGATATTATTGAGGTCTTCTAGAAGTATTTATGTTATTATATGTTATTAATTAATTTTGCACTATAGGCAAAGTAACTTGAAATTTATTTAAAATCTTGTAAATATTTTTTTTTATACCGGGTGACTGGAATTGTTTTTAATACTCAAGGACGTTATACAAATATGGGGATCATATAGGAAGAATCAAAATATAATTAAAAAGTAAATATTAATTTAGTACGTTCATCCTAGCAGACACGGCGTGGCCAGGGGTGAGGCGGAAGGCGGAGGAGCGCTCGGGGGTTTGCCAGCTTAGTGTCTATCAGGCGCCGCGCCTTGCCACCATACTTAATTGACTCATTGGGAAGTTTAATCGACAACTATACACACATTCCTACACACATTATTGAGGTCATGTAAAATATAAGTTATTTTCGGATATACCGAAGTTATGTAATTGGGAATAATAAATATAAATAAATCACTTTTTTTTCGTCTGCTATGGTACTTTCTCTACTTAATATTCAACATCAACGATATAGTAAATTACCTAAAACAAATAAAAATGTCTGCCATATTTTATTAATAGTTGGTTACGCAACTTGGAAACATATTTTGAAGCGTACGCGCATACGGATATTATTTATCAATTTATTCGATTTCTATCAGTAAGCTTGTTTTGGCTCTATAGTATTTGGAAAGAAAAAAACGTGAAAAGAAGAAATAAGGTTTATTTCTTAATTTCATGGCATTTTTTTTCTTTATTTCGACTCGTTTAAGTATTATTTGATAGATTTACGCGTAACGTTGTTAAAAGATCAATCGTTTCGTAGATGACAGATTTACGAGATAACAAAAATGCATAATAACAACCGAATTGACAAACTCCTCTTTCTTTGAATTCAGTTGAAAATAGCAGACATCATAAGTGTTTTGTAGGTTTCGAACGTGGAACCTCGCGTTTACTGGCGGTCGCACTGATACTATGCCGACGGATGCTTGTGACACAACGAGTAGCGATGAGATGGGCGAGATATGGTTGTTTATTCAGATATCGTATCATTTTCCAATAAGTTTTAACTGACTTTAAAAAGTAGGAGGTTCTCGATCTTATGTTTCTATTTTTTTAATGTATGTTATGCAGTCATGAATAAACTGCAACACGGTTTATAGGTACAAAAGCACCGAGATAGTTCCCGAAAGGAGATTTGATATCCTAGTATAAAATTAAATCTATATTAACAAAAGCGCCAACGGGGGCAAAAGTTCAACTTATAATCCCTCTTCCAATTCGTTAAAACCATAAAGAAATCAACGTAGAAATCTTTGAATTTAGCTTAGCAAACTCTAATTTTATTTTTTTATTATTTTTCATTTTTAATACTTATTCAGGGTAAAAATAAAAACGCGAGGTTTTGTTTGTCATTTTCTTGATACGATTAGAATTATAAAAAAAAATCTTAAGTAAAAATCTGAAAAGCATTCGAGCTGGTTAGACTAGAGAAGATGCCAAGTGATGTAATTAGAATTATTATTTATATTTGTTATAATAACTACGAAATTTGTTTTTAATTGATATAAATTTACCTTTTTAATGGCACAAAAACTAGCATTTTCAGCGGTCCCGCTAGAACGTACGTAAATTCTAGCGCGCATAATATTTTTTGTACATCACTTTCCTTATATGTCAACCATAATGAACTAAATAAGCATCCTCGTGGACTTTTCTACATTTCGATCCCTTATGAAGTGTTATTATTCGGCCGGTCACATAAGTAGCACCGTGAATCATTCGCTTTTTTCTGACGCGACACTTAACAAAACAAATTGCAGAGGCAAAAACAAATTTAAAAAAACGAATACCAAATACGTGAAGTCTAAAAACTTGTCTATATTAGGTACATTTTTATTATTAAACTAAATTTAATAGACACATCAAAGACACAATTAAATTATTTGCTTACCTCCGAAAATCACAATAATGTGCGTACACGTCGACTTATTATCCAGTACCTCGCAGTTACAAAAGTTCAAAACACAAATACACGTAGTTGTTCAATTATGTAAAAAAATCTAACACAAATTTCTCCCATGTATCTCGAATTCACACAGTTTTGTCTTTAATGCACGTATAACTCTCGCGCGGGAATGTCGACTTTTTCGCGGTACATTGTAGACGCGCGCACGAAAACGCGCATACCACTACACAACTTCGGATCTACTACGTCAGGCGCATACAAAACAATTCTGAACCGATAGGTATTCGGTTGCGTGTCGGTAGCGTTCGTAGGGAACTTCGGCCTTACGAGATAGACATAAAGTACGGCTGACTCATCGAAGTGGAATGCAAGTCACAATATCAACTCTTGTAGCGACATCTGACGTCGAATGTTATAAAATAAATAGGTATATAGCGTGAGCGCCATCTATAAGATATTACTGATATTAAAAAGCATTATCAATGCTTCGTAAGCAGACAAAGTTATTATTTTTAAATTCAATTCAGACCATATAGAAATATTAACATACAAAAATTCGATACGTTACAAAATAATGAACGTATAATATCTTGCAATAAAAATAAAAAGTCTATAACCTTTATTAAAAGTAGTTATTGAAGAATTAAGCATATATTAGTTTAATTTTAAGTTTCGTTAGAATCCCACTTGATAGCTATGTTTGTGGACGAAAAAAATCAGTTGTTTTGAAAATTTTGTAAGGTGCACACAACACCGCCCCAATGTAGCTGCTTGAATAAATTTTCCTTCTAATTTTTCTTCTTTTATCAATATTTTGCCGCGTACTTAGACCTCGCGGTTACTTCGTTTCTCATCAATTTAAATAAATTATTGATCTTGCCACTATCGAACTAAAAGTATAAAAATTAATTTAGCGCCATCTACTGAGATATACAATCTCCGTCATGAAATTATTTCACGATTATTAAAATATGTGTACAGGATGATAGGTGATTCATCGAAGAGCACTCGGTACTCAATTTTCATCATATTTACGTAATAAAATAAGGGGCATAGTTTTAGACCATTTTTTCCAGTGAATTAATGAAATGTGGCGGCTATAATTGAGTACGCGACCCTACGACTCTTCCCTCTCACCACGCCTTCCGTCTTACACCAGTTGCGCCATGTCCGCTCCGATGAGCATGAATTACGTAATTAATATTTTAAAATATATGTATGTGAAATTTTGCATACACGTTATTTGTGGTACAAATAACTTGAAAATAACTTCTTTAAAAATAATTTTCCGATATCTTACTTCAATTATAATTCTACCAACGCTGAGAATAAATTGCAACGTAATGCTAACAAAATGATGACAGTAATAGCATCTCGGTATAATGACGGAAAATGTATTAATATGATAAATTCAGAAAAGTAACAAATATTTGCTAATCCTTTAATTATGTCAAATTAAGTGTGATCAGACGTTTTAAGAGTTGGACGGTCACGGGAATTTAGTATTTATTTAAAGGAAAGAGCACTGAAATTCATAAAAAGTTTTAATTAATTTTTAACAGTTCATACAATAATTAAAATGTTCATATTATTTAAAATTTCTCTTAAACTTATGATATAAAGAAGAAATATTTCATGTAAGCATTTGATTTTAATAAACTAGTGTTGAAATCAGTATAGATAACACCAGATAATAAAAATTAACTTTAATTATAAAAATCAGTAATACATTTTTTTGTATTAAAACATCCTTCATATAATTGCTAAGTATTTGTCCGACTAGCGGACGACTAGCATCGGACAAATTTGTATAATATAATATATGTATGTTTCAAAGTTGAATTTGTGCTCTGATTCATAAGTTATCGCAGAGCATACATAAAATATGTGCTTTCCTAACCTCAACCCTAATTATAAACTTCACTCGGTCAAATACTCTTGTGCTACCTTTAATAAGATAGTAACCATATTTTGCTGAATTCGGCAAGACAAGCGTGCTTCATTTATATCAATTACTAACTGTTGCCAACGGTTTCACCCGCTTGATAATGTTTTAAAATTTTATGCCTTATATATTTATGCCATTATATTGAGCTCTGATACTTTTTTTTTTAAATTAAATGTAGCCTAATTAATTCTCAATATCATTACCTGTTTGCCAGTCAAGCCAAGACCCATCAAAGTAGGTAAAGCTCTTTTGAAGATAAGCCGACCCATCTTTGATATCACAAACAGGGATATCACTTTTTTATGTGGACAGATAAATTTAACAGCGACATCTTTTGTGCACATACGTAGTCAAAAGAAAAAAGAGTTGCATATCTTCCAGCAAGAAGTCTTTAGCACGGAGAATTTTAGTAAGCAAGATAAGAAAAAATAGGTAATTTCTGTGTTGAAATAACAGTTTACATACAGTGTGACTGACGAGTCACTAACGAGATTTAAGGAGAGAGATTTAACAACTGTTGGTAAACCTTAATAAATAAATAAATACCTTTCATTATGACGGGAACTTCGTATTTTTTAAAAAAATTGCTATGACATTCAACGTATAAGCTAAATTATTGCTCGGTAAAGTATGGGCATGAATGTGGCAATAAAACAGGTAAATGAATAAACTTCTAAGGATCTATTCGATGCATGGAACATCTTGATTTTTAAGCAATTGTCGGATTATCGTTATATATTGCTTAATCCCTGTATAACTAACAGCAGTGCCATCTCTTGGTAAGATTGTAGATTGTTATTTAAATCTACAAAGTGTCAGTTTTTTGCTAATAATGCCTAATCAGATTATTATTCCATGAGTTCCATGGTAGCAACCTTAATATAGAAATAAGTATTTATATTTATAGTGGGGGTCTGTCTTTAAGGCTGTGTGCAACATATTTTCGAGTACGTCTAGACTTTCCATAGATTTAAGCAAAACCATCAACAAACCGAAATAAATTTAGGTTGTCTATGGCTCTATTCGTTCTTTCTCTGTCAAAATGGCTGCAGTGCAGGAGGTGCGCGATATTAATTTTCTCGATAATGATATGTGTTTTGTTATTCAATACGATGAATTCGTTTTTAATTTACGCGTTTTAAATATTTTCAGGCTAGACGTGAACCTATTCAGGCCGTCCAAGTTTTCGGCCGCAAGGTGAGTGTTTCTCATAGCGTCCACGTGTTTTTAGCAGACTCTTCATTTAAAAGCTATCTGTCCAGTAATTGTACATTGAAATTTTTATACAATTCAGTATATTAAATTTTATTTCATTAGCTTCTTTTGAAACTTACCAATTCCGTATAGAAATTTTTATTTCCATCCACGGAATGCATATTTGTTTTATAGTTTTGACGAATTTATTTATTTCAATCTCTTCCCTTAGTTTCTGATCTTATACTTTATATCACAATATAATCTCTTTTATCTTTTAACTGGACTATCAACTTCTGTATTTAAAGTCTAACCTAAAAAATGTAGGTTGACAGTTCGTTGCTTAAATTTTAGGTTGTTGTAGTAGAGGTTATTTAAGTCGCCCACATTTATTTTTAAGCCATATTAATTATTTTCTATTGTGTTTTTGGTCTGTTATAATGGTTTTTCCCTTTTTAATAGAAAACAGCGACCGCAGTTGCGTACTGCAAGCGCGGCCATGGAGTACTCCGTGTGAACGGCCGCCCACTGGACCTTGTGGAGCCGCGCCTTCTTCAATACAAATTACAGGAACCCATTCTGCTGCTCGGCAAGGTAAATATTTTGCTTATAAACAAATCCAAAACTTACATGAATTAATAATATAAATCAGTTTAGGTGCATGCTAACATACAACATACATGTTGTATATTTTGATCTAAGTCGAGAAACAACGTATTAATAATGTTTTGTGCATGATTCTGTATGTTGTTGAGTTGTTTGCTGAAGTTTTTGACATTGAACAGTCGTGGGCAGTCTATATGTATTGTGAAATTGGTGTTATAAACAAGTTATTATATTTTCATTGGTGTTATAATACCAATTTCATAATGGGTATAATCACTTTTTTATAGCAGGCTACATTTTTAATGTTGTTTTTATGTTGATGTTGATTTCTTACTTGCATGATGGCTTTGTCATTTAACTGTATCGTTTACAATTGGTCCTGGTCCACCTCTTGGACAGTGAAATAAATGTTTTTAACAAGTTATGGTTATTTAAATGGATTTTTTAGCATACAAAATGTCATCCATTAAATGTTATCAGTTAACCTTAAAATCTGACAAATAAACAATATTTAATAAAAATGAAGTACTAAATTTCTCTTATATAGATAAATATAAATATTTTGGAGCTTTATTAACAATTAATAGATATTGATTTTTTCTCACACCTCCACATACTAATGACGGAGGTTATTTAAGTATGTTCGGATGAACAGGTTTTAAAATTCTTTTTATCTGTATGAATATACTTTGAGAGTCCTATTAAGTATTCAAATAAATATCTAGTAGTTTGTTTTAAAATCAAAATAGTAGAAAAAATGTCTTGAGTGTCCACTTCTCAGGCTTTTTAAGTTGGTTTTTTATTTTTGGTTTAAAATATTTAATTTATTTTTCTTACATTTGGCATTAATTTTATTATAAATAATTTTTTTTGCATGCTTTTGTTTGGTTGTCATTCACACTACATTTGTAACCTTTGCATTCTAATTTGCTCAGAGTTCTAACATTTTTATATCTTTTAGATAGATTATTTAACTATATGTAATGTATTATAAAGTTTTATAGTTGTAGCCTCTAATATTTTTACTAACCTTTTATTTTAGTAGATATAATAATCTTTAGTTAGCTATGTAATTTTTATTGACCTTTTTTCTCATGTGATGATCAAATCTTATTCCGAACCTGAGTATCTTCGGATGTGAAGTAAACATTGATTCTGATTTATACCATATAGATTTTAACAATTTATTCTATTTTTAAATTTATTAAACAATTACTAATTTGTTTTCAGGAGAAATTCTCTGGTGTAGACATCAGGGTCACAGTTAAGGGTGGTGGTCATGTAGCACAAGTATATGCTATCAGACAAGCCATCTCAAAAGCTCTCATTGCCTTTTACCAGAAATGTAAGTAACATTTGGCTATAATTATTTAACAGCATCCTTAACATGATAGCGAGTAGATGTGATTGCGCATATATGGCTCACTACGGATAGGTTTCTGCTGTGCCTGTCATCTTGATGCAGTGAGTCAATATGTCAAATAATTATGTAAATGTATTTATGACTAACATAGTTTATAAGTACCCATGTTACAAACAAAAATGAGTCATAGATACTTGAATAAATAAATTATTATTATTAATAATTATTTTTCAACTAACTTCAAAAAAGGTGGGGGCGGAGATCTCAATTTGATTTAATTTTTTGTTCGGGGTTTGAATTTTTTTGCAGATTTCTCTGCAAGTTGAACCTATTTTCAAAATCCTTTTTTTTTGTTTGAAAGCATACAGTTACAAGTTCCCTCGTGATTTTTATAAAAATTGTTTCAACATTTTCTATTTTAAATCAAAACAACATAAAAAAATTGTTTTACTGATGTTGCTGTTTTCTGTAGAAAATAATTATAGCTTAATAGCTGTTAAGTAATACTATAACATATAGACTTCAATATTTGTGGCCGTTGCCTGTGGTTGCATCCGCATGACATTGATTTTAGGACTTAATTGATTCTAGTTATTATTTACATTTTTAGCTATCTGCCAGTCTTAAATCTTATTTTATTTTCAAAATTGAATTCAACATCACATATACATCAAGTACAAACTATAATTTTATTTCTGTAGTTTAATAGATTTTGATTGAATATAATTATAGTTAACACTTCCTTTGCAGTTGGGTGATAAAAGATTTTGATAAAATATAATTTCTCAGCAAACTTCAAAACTTAGGATAATGTTAATTTTTTTTACATTTCTACTTTGGAATTCCACCATTTATTAATTGATATAGATTTTTTATTTAAACCAAAACTTATTGTCAGATTGGTTCAATGAAATGTTCATAACAGTTCAGTTCTTTGTTTTTGAAGATCTGTTTAAAAATAAACACTTTCATATCTACAATATAAATGTAATTGCTGAATGTGTTGCAAGTCTCGAGAACAGTTGAACTGATTTTGCTAATTAATTTTTAAGAATACTCCTTGAAGTACGAAGATTTTTAGGATTTTTATTGTGCAGAAAAAAAAATAATGAAAGTTTTTCTTTTCTTGGGTCAACTTAAATTACATATAATCATACAAATAGCATTTGTAAAGCAGAGGTTTGTAGCAATCCTAAAAAGAGATTTAAGTCTGCACAGAACATAATATACTGAAGTAATAATAAACTTACTTACAATTTTACAAGTTTAAATTGTATATATAAAGTATATATATGATTAACAAGTTGGTTTTTTTATTAATACAATATTATTAACAAACAATATTTGTCTTAAACTATCTTTAAATATCTACATAATAATTATATAACAAATGCTGTTGTTCAGGGTTATTTATAAAGAAACACTTTGGCAAGGGCAAATATTATTTGTTTTGATTTTATGAATCAGTTCCAACGGTAGGTCATTTATTAGTCTAGGAACTATTTATATTTTATTTTGGTTGATAACCCTTTCTTTCCAAAGCTGTTTTGTTCCTCATACAACTCAGTCATTTCAGAGAAAGGAGATCAATGGTGACATTTACCAAACGGCAAGTTCTTTCAATGTCCTGCTTGTTTGAAGTGTACACTACATTTGCATTTAAAATATACTTATCTTTAACTTGTAACTTGTTGTATTGTAAACTTGGAATAAAAATAAAGTCTAGCATATATATTATGTATTAAACATTGTTGTTGTACAATGTTTCGATATGTCAATTGAATTATTAAAGTAAGCCTGTTTTGCAATTAAGTGTTCACAGATTGATTCATTTTGTTTATAAAAATATCAAATCATATTTATTTCTCTGAATAACATCTGTAAATTGACCAGGCCTTTGATTTACATTAAAGCTTTGAGATTCCTATATGAAATGAGCTTAACAAATAATTTTAATGTAACTAATTTACATTATCCATGCTCATACACACTGTAAATTTGTTGATTTATGTTTCATAAGTGTCCATAGATGTTATTCAAAAAATACAACGGATTAATACAAGTAAACACAAGAAATTATTAACAAAACCAATTGTCCATTTTAGATGTTGATGAAGCGTCTAAAAAGGAGATCAAGGACATCCTTGTCCAATACGACAGGAGTTTGCTGGTAGCCGATCCCCGTCGCTGCGAGCCCAAGAAGTTCGGCGGTCCAGGTGCCCGTGCCAGATACCAGAAGTCTTACCGTTAATATCTTGGAAAGTGGACATCGTATGGTATTGCATTGGTTTTATTGGTCAATGCGATAGCATACGGTGTTTTTAATAAAAATTTAAAAAACTATGTTTTTGTTTTATTTTTCGGCTTTGTTTAATTTGCAGTAAATTGTATCAAATTAGAACAAAAGTATTGACTTCTTACTGCTTAAATAAAATTATTTTATGGATTTTATCACGTAAATGTTAGTCTGGCCAATGACGGTCGCGCGGCGGTTAAGATCGCTCGGGAAAAGTAGCATGTGCAGAACGCAATTTGTAGATAGGTCTCTTTGATGGGGCTAAGGAGCACTCCGGCGCCGACACATCGGTCGATCAGATTGTTTTATCGAATTAGTGGTATTCAAGAAAAAAATGCCTAAAAATAAAGTTGTAATACGGCAAGTCAGAAAAAATAATTAAGATGTAAAATGTTATTAATTTCATAGAAAACCGATTTCAAACGCCTTAGATCTGAACGCTTGCGAAAGAAATTGATCAGTGATTTTGATATAAAAAAGAAACAAACCAATTTTCATGAAAATCTTATGTGACCATCTTAACATTTTTATATTTTTGATAAAATAATTTTGAAAATAAAACTTGAAATATATAAGAAACAACATAGCCTAATTGAGTATCGCTTTTTTTTAAAGTCTTGAAGAGGAAGACGAAATTAATGAAACCAGAAGTAAATTTAGTTAATATATTAAATTACATTTTAATTTAATATATTAACTGAACTGTTCTTTGTTTTCCTGAATAAATTAGCAAGATAACAGGAAAAACTAGTCTAATATGTGAAGTTACTAAGGTACATAAGTAGGAAAACACCCTTTCACGCTATTTTGTGCGCGGTTTTACACATGCGCCGATTGCCCCCACTAGTTTCGCCTAGCGATTAAACCACCACGGGACCTAGAGCTTTTCTCCTCTTTGAAATTCGATGGATTTGAAAGCAAATCTAAATGTGGGTAAATATACTACTACTTACTAATCTTGGCACATGGGTCAATGTGTGCAGATGCCTTTAATTATACAACTGAGAATAGCACGCGTTATTATCGCCCTTTTTTGCGGATAAAATAAATAACATCAAGTGCATTGCAATAAATTTAAATCGCACAAAAATAAAATACAGAAATCGTTGACCAAAGAAATATTACATTGAGCAAATATTTCATTTCATAAATTTTAAAAAAAACTTAGGGAAAGAATAAAGAAAATCCTATCAGTATTGTTAAAAAATTAATAAAAATCGTTATGTATACCACGTTTTTTATTAAGACATTTTTTTAATTATATGTATATCATATTGTGATATATCTTTTCAAAATAATAGTACATCACGATATGTTTCGGAAGTGCGTAAATAATGTAAGTAATCAATAAAATTTCGCACGTACGTGTAAGTCAGAAGGGGTATGGCCAGAACAAGGTTACCCACTAAAAACCCACGTTGCGCCTTCGCTGTCGATACGCCGGGGATAAGGGAACATGGTACGCAAACTCCGGCGCAACTTACAGACCGTCTCTTCGATGCCTCCTCCGTTCCTGCCCGATGGTAGACAAGCATTTGAAGATGACTAGAAGGCCGAGTGCCTTGCTGACATATAAGAATACCAATGCTCCCCGGTCATGCAAACCACTTACCCCATTCACTTGCAAAAATTAGACGAAGAATCGATTAATAGACCGGCTCTACTAACGGATCTTCTCATTGAGCATACAACAGTCGAGGTTACAACCATCATTGGGAATCTAAAAACCGATTTACACCTAGAGCGGATGTTATCTCGAATCGTCTCTTAAACGCACTTCATTACAACGTCACAGGCATCGTCAAGCATCATAAACTCGGAGGTATATCGAACTATAGCGCAATCAGTCTCCTTTGTTTAACGGGAAAAAATTACGAACGTATAATTCTCGTAATAATTAAGACGTGCATTCAAGACCTAGATCTCCTATCGAATAAGCAGTTCGGGTTCAGGGCTGATCACTGGTGTTACACTCTTACTCTTACACTGGGATACACACTTAGCAGTAGTATACACTTAGTAGTAGCACTCAGAGGTTAAAAGTTAACCGTCATCGCGATAAGTCGTCGTGAAGGCGTTTGATGATGTCTGCAACAATGGCTGAATTTGCAACCTAAAGTATGATTACCGGACTGATTCGTGCACATCATACGAGACTTCTTGTACAATCGCGGGTTTTAATTTGGAGTCGAAGTAGAGGAACCCTTTCCACTCCCCGAACCTTTAGAGCTGGTATTCCTCAGGGTTCGGTGCTCTCCGCCACACTTTGGGCGCTATACTCCAGCGACATTCCTAAAGCTCCCATAGTTGAATTGGCTCTAGCTCAACACTTTGAGGATAGACGTAAATCCATACAAAAACAAGGCAGTCCTATTCAACAGTAGATTAACAGTTATAAAAAGAGAAAACTGCGTCTCCTTAAGCTATTTGGTCAAGCCATTGAATAGGAATTTAAGGCAAAATATAAAAACATAGCTCGTCCGCTGGCGATCGCGTGGCCCCCGATATCAAACCTATACACGACTTCGGTGTGATGGGGCAGTTTAAAACCGCGGGATAGAGATCGCGGTGAATAGTTGTGCAGCCATTGCACCCATGGACCCCGTCGTCATTACATCAGACGACGTAGCTGATGCAGTCCGTAAGACCCCGAACTGGAAAAGTCCGGGGCTGGACGGGCTGCACCACTACTGGCTTAAGGGGTTCATGGGATGCCACGCCATACTTGCCCGACAGTTCCAGGAAGCCCT
>JAOCPS010000015.1:1336508-1354326 GCA_025505425.1 Graphium colonna
CCTATTGTATACAATTTCCCAAGTTGACAACGCACTCGCAACTCTCCGGATGTTGCGTGTGTCCATGGGCGACGGGAGCTCTCATCACCATCAGGTGATCCGTCTGCTCATTTGTCTTCCTTTCCATAAAAGACACGGCGCACAATGTGCTGAAAATCGCGTTTTAGGACATAGAAACTTAAATTTAAAATAAAAAAATAGAAATGGTGTACGGTGTCAAAAAATGTTTCATTGATTGTTAATATCATAAAAAATGTCATCTGAGATCATTCATTTAAATACGAACTAGTAATAAATTTTTTCACTATTTTTGTATGGAGCTGACATGAAAAATGTGAATATCTCCTGGTATCGCAAGGTTAGCCGTTATATCCTTCTACATGAATTAAGTATTAATTTAATACCATTCGTACAGTTCCACATACTTTTCAGCAGTAGTTTTCGTGTATTCTTTGAATTTCGCCACATCTAAAAGCTCCCCGGAAGAGATTACCTGCAGAATAACAGCAAACCTACGAATCAGTTCTTCATCTAATTCAGAGATTGCTGCAGTTTTATCACACAGCTTGGCCAGTCGATATCAGCTTCAAGCCATTCGATATAACCACGTCTGAAAGTTTCAGATTTTCAGTGAGATCTTATTTACCTCTTTTGAACAGCCCGTGTAAGTGTAACACGATCTTCATGGGAAAGTCTAGATCATAGTTAACTGACTAGAGTTTTAAAAAGTATTTTGTACTCGAAACAAGTAGTATTCCGAATGCTCAGAATAACAAACAAGTCCATTTTGGTGCACAAACTTTCCATTTTAGAAGTTATCAGTAGATAATTCTAAATGAACCGAAGTTATGATTGTGATTGGAGCTGCGGGTTGGAATGCCCGCCCACTATGCGAGACTCGGGGAATACCCCCTTTTTCTCGGGCATTACTCGAGCTGGCGATGGCCAGCTGGTTGGGGGCCTATTGGCCCATCGCTGACCGCTATGGTGATTATACACGACTTATTTGTACACCGATGATCACGTCTCGGTGGTGTTGATGTCAAGCATGTGGCCTGCGGCCGCCTCAGGGGTTCTCCTCTTGTAGTAGCTGCAGCTGCTCCCACGGGAAGCCACGTTGTCGGGCGGACAGGTGTGCAGAGGGGCGAGGTCTTTTAGCTGTTCATGTGGCCCGTTATCTGCGTGGTCATACATACGACGCACTGTACGGGCCACGAACTTCGAAATTGGCTAAATTCTGAGGTTGTTGGCGATTACGTCGTTCCGAACGTATCGCTTTGCTCCCACCAAGGGTACCAAGGAGCAGCGTAGGTCAGGCGTGAACGTATGTTGGTTTTATAAATGCCTAATTTGGTGCGAAACGGTAACTTGGACTCCAGGACAGGTCTGAGCATAGATCTTGCCGCTCCGGCCTGGTGAACCACGTAGTTCACCTGTGGAACCATCCGGATAGTGCGGTCTATCCGGCATCCAAGATACGTCACGACGTTCGAGGTGTTGATCACCTGACCACACAGCTTCACAGCTGGTTAGATGTGGATGCGTCTGATGTAAACGGCAGACGTCTTGTCAACATTGACCGACATCCGCCATTTGTCCAGCCATTCAGACAGGAGGTCTAGCTGGCGCTGCATCTTTTTTGAAGCGTACGCCGCATTGCTTGAAGACGCGAAGAACGCACTGTCGTCGGCGTATAACGCCAGCAGTATGTACTCTTCCCATCCTTACTCGGGTTGCTCTCGAGTGGGAATGTCATCAGTGTACACCGCGCACAGGTGTGATAATAGAGTTGGACCGCCGTCACCTCGTTTGCACGCGAGGTGATGGCAGCCAAAAGAGACACCCTGCGGAAGTGTGAAGGGGCAGGCAAAACGCTGCCGCCTCGCCCCTGCGAGAGGCTACCCGCATACGCAATACGCCTCAGCCCTGCATAAGTCTATGCACGGCAGGACGGAGGATCTGCTGTGCAGAATGTGGCGGATCGCCTAGGGGAATTCTATGAAGAAGGACTCTATGTAAAAGGGGATTCCTATTTCGAGTGACTTGAACCGGATATCGACTGGCCAAGCCATGTGCAAACCGATTTGCTCACACGACAACCTACTAATGATAAAATTATCTGCTGAATTTTTACCATCAACGTCGGCCACGATTCGTTCTGCATCGAAAATGACTTCGTCGGTACCAACAATGACAAAGGACAGCCATTCGAAGATTTAAGCAATAGGCAGAAAAAGAGAAGGGCTGATGCAAATAATTATAAAGAACCTACTTATTTAAAATAGGAATTGGTATATCTAGCACCAGCACCGTTGAAAAAAGATGGACGTGTATACATTGCTTCTGTTATAGAATATGTGCTAAAAATTCCAGAAGCAGCCTTGAAAATAATTGAAACCATTAAGAAACCAGTGACTGCAGTATTTTCACCGCAGAAAGCCTTCGGTTTGCTGCTTTCATTTAAACTTTCAAAGTGGTACTTAACTCTGAGGGAAACAACAATTCGGGAAAGTTTAAAAAGTATTTATCCATCATACTTCAAAGAGCCAAAGGCTAAACTCCAGCGCTACCCTCCGGAATTATTTCTAACAGTAACTGACTCTTCAGCAAAGATTGCTCTTCAAGCATTGCTAGATATTAAAGTAATGTGACCATGTAGAAGGTAAACAATAAATCTTATTTTGAAGTGGGGATTTGACGGTGCATCCAACCAAAGTGGGTAGTAGAAACAAAAATACCCTCCTCCTTTTTGGAATTCGGTTAAAGATGAAAGATTTCAGAAAAGTGTCTTTGTGAATGCGCAAGAAAAGAGATTTTGTGGATGAAAGAAGCTATTGCATTATTTTATTTTCCTATCATTAATTATAGAAGAAGATCGATTTATATAGAAGCAAGAATTTTTAATCCTAATAATTACATTTTATTTCATCAGGTAGCAAATTGCACCACTAGTTCCATATGTACGAGGATGGATTGAAAAGTTCGCGGCCTCAGCAAGAAAACAATATAAAACATAAACAAAAGTAATTTCTTCCATCTGGTTTCAGACGCCTGTATGCCAAAAAAAAGTTTCTTCCTTCAAAAAAGTCACCCACCGCAGCTTCGACCTCCTCAATTGATGAAAATTTTTGACCTCCGAGGTGTTTTTTTAGGTTTGGGAATAAATGAAAGTCTGAAGGTGCCAAATCAGGGGAATAGGCGAAATGGGGCAGTAATTCAAAGCCACAATCACGAATTTGAGCCATAGATTCAACAGACGTGTTAACGCATGGATATAGGATATATCCATCATATCCTGATGGAACAATACTTTCTTGCTGAGTAATCCTGGCCTTTGCTAATTGATTGTTTCACGCAAACGACATAAAACGGTGCAGTTATAAAAGTAAGCCTATTTTTATAGTGTCCCACTGCTGGGCATAGGCCTCCTCTAGACAGAGGCGAGCGCCCGGACACTGAGCTACCACGGCTCTAACAATAATAAGCCGAGTTTACAGTTTCACCTTTTGCAAGGTAGTCCACCATGATGACACCCTTAGCATTCCAAAAAACTGACGCCATCACCTTGCCAGCTGACAAAATTGCTTTGGCTTTTTTTGGAGATTGCTGTTTTGACTCTGGGGTGTAGTGGTGTACTCAGGTTTCATGCATTGTTACAAATCTGGCCAAAAAATCTTGTGGATCTGCTTCAAACATTTCCAAACCGTAGCGAGAAACTTCAAGCTGTATTCGTTTTTGTTTAACTGAAAGCAATCTGGGTACCCACCGCGCGGAAACCTTAGAAAATCCAAGTTCATTGACTATGATGTTTTGTGTTCGTTCATGCCATCATGATCACAGATTTTCCTGATGTTTTCATCTGTCGTAGACGTCGTAGGCCGGCCGGAGCGAGGGTCATCTTCAATACTCTCTCGTCCGCGTTTAAATTCTGCAACCCACTTTTTCAGTCATATACGACGGAGCAGATTTCTTCAATGTTATTGACATCTCTTCGTGAATCTCTTTTTTAGTTAGTTTTTTTTAAACAGGTATTTGGTGACCGCACGTTGCTCAATTTTCTCCATTCTTTAAAAACGCTGCACTAAGGCTCACAAAATTCAGTCTAATTTAAAAACTGATAATGCTATTGCGATATAATTTATTAATGTGACAACCAGAGAGTAAGCAAATCGAATGAGATCAGTTACATTAAAATTGCTCAAGTATTTATGTGTTAGGCCGCGAATATTTTAATCTATCCTCGTATCTTCTCAAAGTATATGTATGTAACAATCTATCATGGGTAAATTTGCAAATTTTATTATTCATGTTTTGAAGGTAAACAAACTTTTAACTAATTCGTCAGGGTCCGAGGGCTCCCTCGGGGGCTACTTCGGATAGACTCGGGGGCTCCCTCGGATAGGCTCGGGGGCCCCCATGCACGGCAACACTTCGCATCTTAGTTACGCCACTGGTGATACTATATGGACAAATCCAAAAGCCTGTTCATCTATATATTATCGTGCAGTGCAGTTTAGCTTTTTGAAAGAGAGCAGAGAAGTTTCTTTGAATGAAAAAACAATTATGGATAATTAAATTAAAATTATGACACCTACAAAACATGAAGGTTAGTCATCAGCTAATCATTACCAGTGGCGTAGCTAGGTCACTAAGGGCCCCTGTGCAAAAATAAAATCTAGGCCCCTAACTAAACTGTTTAGGATTTATCAAGTCACGCACAGAAAAACACATCAAAGGTACTTAATACATGTATGTGCCCTAGTGTTTTTGTAATTGCCTAGGTTCTGCAGCTAAAGATTTAATAAAATATAATTATTAGGAATAATAATATAGGTATTAAACAATAATACGAAATAAAATAAAAGGTTTATGTTGAATACTTATTATATGATGTTAAAAACAATTAACAAATAAAAAGTAAAAGAGATTATCGATCGAGGAAGAATTAATTATGTACCGACATTTATTTACTTGCATAATACAGCTTCACTAAAGGAAGTTCACATACAAGCGTATTCACTAAAAATATGTAACTAAAATAAATAATAATAATTTATTTACATATTTTTGGTGAATATGGGATTTTTTTTATTGCATAACATTCATATATGTTAGTACGCACATTTACATGTTAACGCCACTACGGCCAGAAAGAAATTTTACATTACACATCCAATCACATTATAATTAAAAAAAATAATATAATGTGATCAGATTATTAAGAATTGTGTGGAAGAGCAACATTGCCGTATATACTTCTGTAAGATCGCATTCTAGCATTCCAAATTTTTCCATAATTTCTTGACAGAATTGGTGAATAGTCCATGGCTTACTTAATTTAAACAAGGAAGTGTTTACAATCCGACGAGATACGAAAAAGGGTTTCATTTTAGCGGTGAACGCGGAAACTTGTGTCTTTTTCGGGTTAAATTAGAATAAATTTAGTCAGAATCAGAGATATTGCTAAGCAAAGTCTAAAAAACCTGTAAAGACGCTGGTTATCCATTCGCAAAATTTCTCAGGGACCGTAGGTTGTGATCATGGAAAGAGAAAATTTAAGAACAAACTACTGAACAGATTTTTATCTACTATTTTGGAAGAATACTGCATCAGATAAAAAGTTAATTTTTAAAATCGATTCATCAATGACGGAGATACAAGCGAACATATTACGACCAGTTTCAAATAGAAGTAGTACATAGAACTAGAATTGTCCTGTATTCTTCTCAATGAGTTGCCGTTATTAAAACTACTATTTTTATCATTTATGTTCTGAAGGTAAGCAAACTTTTAACTACTTTGTCACAGTCCGAGGGCCGCTATGCACGGCACCACTTCTCACCTTGGTAGCTACGCCACTGATGACGACAATTATTGACGATAAAATTTGTACGTATTTATCTGAAGCAAAATGAAATGCAGAGTGCGATCCGTGTTTGACTAAGTCTACAGAGATTAATAACCTGAATATCGTAACATCAAAGACTGTTTCCACTGGTGTATACGAATTTGGGCTATCGTCACTGCACACTCGGATCAATGTGATGGAATGTCTTTTACACGTTGCTTATAATCTCGTTTTTAAGACACGGTCTGCAAGAGGAGAAGTAGAATTACTACAGACAAGGAAAAACCAATTCAAGATCATTTTAAAGACGAACTAGATTTTTCTAAATAGACAAGCAAAGATTTTATTTTTGAATATGTTCTAATTTGGTACAAATTACTAACCTAATTTTATTTACTTAAGACTGTTGTGGGTGGGTTCGTTAGGTGCGCATAATTAGCCACCAAATAGCCTTCGCCTTAATATTCGCGCTGTTAGTAATGACGGTGCTACTTTCAAATTACAAACTGTGTTTTTTGGTGTGATAACGTTTTATAAATCGATAGCGCCAGCTACATACACGAAAAACCATGAGTTATTGTCACGTAACGCCTAGTGTGCAAGCGAGAGCGCGAAGCGATAGATAGGCACCAGTTGGCCTAGTTGTTCGTCTTAAGGCGGCTCTACACGATAGCCAACATTGTGACGAACTGTGACGGCCAATACCATTCGCCATTATGTAAAACGGGTGTTGGTGCTTATGGCGGTAGGTATTGGAATGATGGCGCACAAGTTGACGCAAAATCCGTGCGGTGTCGGTACATCAAAGGATTGTGGCCATAGTTGTGGTGGCACGTCCACACGTTGGGCGCGCGATTAGTTTGATGTTAGCTCCCGGAGTGATCGCATGCACGGCTTGAAAATATTACCCTAGCCATTTGCCTTATGATTAATTCGGCACTGTCTGGATACATAAATAATCTAAAGTACTAGTAAATCACGCAAAAATGAGACCGGTTTAAAGTTTAATAACTGGATTGTCATATAGAATTTATGTTGAATAAATAAAAACAATCACGTGGGTGAAACAGCGAAGACTTGATATTTTACGCATCCAAAAATCAATGTAGGTCCATAAATAAGTCTTGGGCGCCACGTAGGTTACAGGCAGTTTTTACTAACCTGACTACTATCTTTAACACACTAAATGTCCATTTGAATAACATTTAACAATTGTCCTAAACCGAAAATTGTTATAATTTCTTATTATGAGTGCAAATGCGACTGTTTCGAATAAACAAAAACAGGAGATCCATGTCAACTGTTTGCTTTTAAGAAAATGGTAAAAATTATGGACAAGCAGTTTTTATAGCTATACTATATATACTTTATTTAATAAATGGGTAAAATTGAATTAGTGTTCAAGAGTTCAAAAGATAAACAAAATACTAAGAATTCTAAAGTGATATGCATATTACATAATCGATATTTTTCAAGTTATTTGTTCTAGAGTCCTTAAATTGCTTTCAGGCAATAAGATATCCGAACATATAAGAACACCTTTGTGGCTTAAATTTACATTAAATACTTATTTTCTAGAGAATGAATAAATCGATTTTCTAAAAACTATGGAAGTACCTTTTTAAGACCAGCAAATAAAAAAGCATAAAGCTCCATAATGGTTATCAAGTGGTCAAGATAAATAATTTTCAATCCACCTTCATGTGACATCTCATTACATAATATCGAAGTATAATCACTTCCAAGGCTTTCTGGCCATATAAATCCAATGAATGTTTTCTTTTGTTTGGGATTATAAAGCATTTGGTAAGGAAATTTTAATGTTATGGCTAAGGTTGACAAAATTTTACCATGGAAGTATTATGTAGGTAGGTTCCCTAATTAATCAAAAATTTAGCTTTATTAGATATCTTCAACCATGTCGTTAGCAAAATCATTGATATTAATGATGGAGTCCAATATATTATAAAAGAAGAATAAAAAATGAAATTTTTTACATATTATAATTTCATCCTTTAAGATATAGAATCAAAACTAGATACGGTTTGAAAACATATTAAAAAGTGAAATATCACATTTATAATGTATGAATTAAAATTTTCTTTAAATTAATCATGTTCTGTTAAAATCCATGTTACGAAATGGTAAAAAAAAATTGAAGAAATTGAAAATAATAATTTTATTCAAAAATGGGAAAATGTTTTTTGTTTCCTTTTTTTCTTCTTGAAAGTTGTGGAAGGAGTGAGAGGTACTGGATCAGTTTTGGAAACCATGTTGACATTATCTAAAGTTTTTTGAACTGTAAAAGTATATAGACTTGCGTTTATATTTTTTAGGTTTTCTATTTCATGTTGTAGAGCTTCCTCTTTATTTTTGAATTCTAGTTCTAATTGCGTTGAAGGTTCATGGAGTTCTCTAAGTATTCTCTGTTGTTTCGGCCAAAAATTGATCTTTTTGTCTACTAATATTTCCAATTCAGTTATTTCATCTGCATCTTTTTCCAATGTTCTTTCTAAACTATGAACTACTATTTTCGGTTTGAAGTCCTGTTTATATATTGCATTGAAATTGAGAGTATAAAAAGCATTGGTTATAGGGCCTTTATGCTTTATTGTTTTAATAGGTTGTCTACTTTTAATATGCCACAAAATGACTTGCTCATCATTAGAAGCAGACATTAATGTCTCTCCATCAACTGAAGCGGACAAAAAAGTAACAGCACTAGTATGAGAAGAAAAACTAGGATTGTCCACCTCTGAAGATATTAATATATCTTTATTTCGCACTGGATTAACTAAACTACATTGATAGATACTTCCTTCTGAAGTCCCAACAAATATGTCCAGTTCTAATACATCCATAGCAATAGATGATAATGGTACATCAAAAACTAGATTTAATAACATTTCTCCCGTAGTCAAATCATATATTTTGCAGGTTCTGTCACTGGATACTGTACAGAGCCGACCAAGTAAGCCCATTTTACTTATACACAGATCTGTTACTGGCAATGAATGATCAGAAATTATATACACTGGATCATGCTGACCAGCAGTTGTCTGTGTCACTAAATCCACCTCTGGATGAGTAGCAATAGCACTTAACGACCACACCATCACCATGCCATCTTCTGCTGCAGACACGAAATACCTTCCATCGCTGGTAAATTTGATTAAATTAACCTTTTGGTAATGCCTGTTTAAAATCGTTAATAAATTTCCAGATGCCATCTGCCATAGGTAGATTTTTTCATCGATCCCGGCTACACAAAACGAACCATCCTTGGTAAATGAAAATGCATTAGCCTTCCCTGGTAGTACAAACCTCATGCCTTGAATGGTCTGGTGTGAATTTAAGGGCCAAACATGAAGAATTGGTTTGTTTTTCTCAACTGCAGCTATATAATCATCTCCAATAAAAGAGAGTGTTTTCATTTCGGCTGTTCCACCACCTTTGTAGGTCATGAGATTTGTGCTGGTATGAGGATCCCACACACAACAAGTCCACATAGTATTATTTGAGTCACTCGTTACTAGTACTTCTAGCAAGTTAGACATTTTGTTATTGTTCAATTATTCAGGTTATTACTCGAACAGTATGCAAAAATTATGTGAAAAAAAAATAATTGAAATTCATTTCACACGTGCCCTATATCAAAATTTTTTTGATTGTTGACGGGTAGAATGGAATTGACATTTGAATTTTTGTTGCCTAGTTGCCATATTCAAATTTGATGTACAGTTATATTTATATTTTATAATATTTACAGATATATATTATTTTTGTCTTAAGCATACTAACCAATTTCCAATTTAATCACTTTTATAATTTTTCAGTATCACATTTATTATTTTTTAGTATCAATTACAATTCATAGAAAAAATGGACGAACACGGACGAAAAACACACTTAAAGTAAATTTATACAGAGTATATATACATAAATTTATATTTATATATATATATATATATACAGGGTGACGCCACTTAAGTTAATCAAAACATGGTCATAAGTAAATAATAGATATTAAAAAAAATAGTGTTTAATTACAAAATGGATATTATTTTTTTTTAAGTTTGGTCGTTTCTTGACTGAGATTTTAACCAATAAAAATGCTAGCTACTTGACGTCTATTGGTCAAAGCAAAATTGTTATAATATTTTGACAAGTGTCGTGAAGTCTGTCGTCAGTGATAGAAATTGTCGGTAATTGTGTCCCATAATTTGTGAATTACCGTGAATTGAAAATTCAACAATATGTTTAAAAAGTAAGTACTTTTATAATATCAATATTATGTGTATAATTTGCGTTATATTATAATACGGATTGTTTAAGGTTATAGTCATTACCGTATATCGTTAAGTTGGTATTGTATTGACGTATCTCCGTGTTACCAAATCACAAATACGTAATTTTGTTGCCAGTCTCATAACAGAAACTAAAAAGTATTGTTTGAAAGTGATACTTTTATGTTAATGTTAATATTTTATATTTTTTCATTATGAATATTTCAATAAGGCTTGTCACTAGCGATACTTTAATACGAATATTATTGTAATGTATGAGTTTGCTATCCAATCGTATTTTGATCATAGCTGGATTCATGAAAAAATACCTACTAATTTCGGCTTATCAGTTTTATACAAATAAACATAGCATGTATTTAAATATAGCTATTATGCTTTTAAATATATTATAAATTTATTTTAATCGAATATTTTTGAATGCAAAGGCAGGCTCCGTATGAAAGAAAAAACAAATAAATAACAGGAATTTGACAAAATTATGTTCATTTGTTTAACAATTAAATGTCAAAAATCAAGAAAAACATGAATTAAATTTTAAGTTAGATCCTTTCATTAAATTATTTTAATCAAATGGTCCTCACTACTGTTTTGGTGACGCGACAAAGGATTGCAAAGTAGATATTTGTGGAAGCAAATGTTCGAGCGAGAAAGGTATATTTGAGAGTGAACTGAACAACATGGTGAACGTATTCGCTCGGCCATCTCTGTCGACACTACGACAGTTCTTTGCAGCTGGTCTAAATTGATTGTTGTTTTATCGCGACGATACGCGTTTTTCTTTAAATTAAATCAAACTTTAAACAGGAATAATTTTATCTTGATATCTATATAACCCCGTTGAGTATTAGACAAAAGGCATTGTGGTTTGTGCTTGCATTCCGTGACGTAACTGGATTTACACATCGGACGAGTAACTGTTCCTTCGTCAGTAACGAAGGTCGTGTCGGATGCGATATCCTTTCGTGTAGTCGATTGGCGGCTCAACGATGTGGGAAGTGGACTCTGACACGGGGTCCCACAGCGCTTCGTCGGACGGTCTCCGACGACGGCAAGGATGGGATCCCGAGGCCGAGAGTCTCGCTTCTCAAATGGACGAGCTGGATGAAGTCCTCGCGGAGGAAGAAGAGGGTTGCCCGTTGCCGTCCACGCCCGAAGACCAGCATCTTTTGGACGCGGAAATGGCGGAAGTTTTGAAAGCAGGCGTCCTCTCCGACGAGATCGACCTCGGTGCGCTCGCACACAACGCGGCCGAACAGGCCGAGGAGTTCGTTCGCAAAGTCTGGGAGGCCTCGTGGAACGTTTGCCACTTTAGACATTTACCGCGTTGGTTGCAAGACAATGACTACTTACACAAAGGCCACAGACCGCCTCTACCCTCATTTAGCGCGTGTTTCGCATCGATATTCAGGATTCATACAGAAACGGGTAACATCTGGACTCATCTGCTCGGATGTGTGGCCTTCATCGGAGTTGCGATCTACTTCCTTTCTCGGCCGTCCATCGAAATTCAGATGCAAGAAAAAATGATCTTTGGTGTGTTCTTCATTGGTGCTATAGTGTGTTTGGGCTTTTCCTTTGCATACCACACTTTATACTGTCACTCTGAAATGGTGGGAAAACTGTTTTCCAAATTGGACTACTGTGGTATAGCACTACTGATAATGGGTTCATTTGTTCCTTGGTTGTATTATAGCTTTTACTGTCATTACCGCCCGAAAATAATTTATCTATCAATAGTTATTGTGTTAGGAATGCTCTCAATTATAGTTTCACTGTGGGATAAATTCTCTGAACCGCGTCTTAGACCTTTACGGGCGGGAGTGTTCATGGGATTTGGTCTATCAGGTATTGTCCCTGCAATTCACTATGGGATAACTGAAGGTTGGTTTAGTCAAGTTAGTAAGGCATCTCTTGGTTGGCTTGTCTTGATGGGTCTGCTATATATTATGGGGGCTATGTTTTATGCCTTGAGAGTGCCCGAACGCTGGTTCCCAGGGAAATGTGATATCTGGTTCCAATCTCATCAGATTTTCCACGTCCTTGTAATTGTAGCAGCTTTTGTACACTATCATGGAATAAGTGAGTTAGCTTCTTATCGAGTGACAGTTGGAGAGTGTTCAATGCCCCCCTCATCAATTGCATTCTAGCCCCTTACCAAATGTGATAGTAGACCATAGATAATTTTTAAGTAGAATACAGATCGAAGATTTCATTGATTCACATTTATTCAAATTTTAGTTCTTATTTTTCATCCATGAATTGAAAATTTTGTTAAAAAGTTTAAAAATAAATTTATTACTTATATTTTTGGCCACTTTAAATAAAGTAAGATAAAATGAAACTTGTCAATATATTGGCTCAAAGAGAGCAAAGAGCATGGATAAATTAGGGGCTTTATTGGGGAAGTAGAAAAATGTTATTTGTAAGATCTAACTTCTTATTTATTTGTTAAATTTAGATGAATAGGTATTGTAGCGGTTAAAATTATTTGTTTATATACATAGATTTGCACATTGAATCCTCAAGTCCTTACACTTAGACAGTCTTTCTGTACCTTTTTGACAAATAGTACTTAATTTTTGTTGTATTTATGAAATAATTTCACGTCTTTTTTTTCATACACACCCTTTATAAATCTAACTCTTCCTTCATAATTATTATTCTTTTAATAGTGTGCGCACTAACTTGATATAATATATCATGTTAACATATTGTTGTTAATTTTCTATTTGTGGTTTGCAACTTTCTTTTATAAAATTTTACTTTGGATACTTTGTCATTTATATATTTGTTGTCTTTTAATCATCAAAGGTATTATATAAGAACATACTTTTGATTGATGCATTATTTCACTTATTTTGAAAATTTTCCAAAAATATCATTAACACTGTTGTATCCTATGATTGTCTAGGAAATAATATTTAATACATAAATAATAAGCCATTTTTATACTGTAATAAATTTTTGTACATTCCATCACATTAATGGCAAACTGCTAATGTGCTGAAGAAAAATATTTATTTGTTTACAATGTTCATTTTTAATAAAAACTTATAAATGTGAAAAACATTAATTTTCTCGGTCTGCATTAGTCTAAAGTAAAATAAATTGAAAATATATTCTAAATTGTTGTAAGTGTTCTTAAGTGTAAAGATTTTATGAAAAATTAAAAAAAAAATGGGAAGGTGGTACTTATAATGAATAACTGATGAAATCTATTTCATGAGAATATGTCATATTGATATTTCTAGGAAAAATAAATATTGCATACTATTTTCATTGTATTAACAAGATTAAAATAAAACTAGTGTATACTTGTTTCTTTTTGTGCACGGAAAAAAAGATATTTCATGTAGCAAAAAGTTAATTTTTTATGTTATTGTAAAAAATCATATTTTGGAATTCGATTTAGGCATATTAAAAATAAACTATATTGGGATAGCATTTTGGGTCTGACCTGGACTGACAATGAAAGACAATATTTTTCACAGATACTTTTATTGCAATCTTCAATTTATTATCTATTACTAAATTCTGAACATAATCGAAATACAGATTTTTTTTTAAATAATTTTTATCAACTTAAAGTCTTTATTAACAACTTTTATTGAAAATGTTAATTTGTACTACATGTTAATTTAAATTTAAACCTCAATTGGTTTATGGTTTAGAATTGGCCCTTTTTACTTATTGCTTACAATTTGTTATAAATATGTTTTATTTGTAAAGATAAAAATATAATATTGCAATAAAGAATAGAAATTATAAAATGTGTTTGCTTTTACAAAAAATATTCTTATGACTAATATCTATCTATATCCTTTCCAAGTGTCCACTGAATTTGAGTTTTATCTTAAAATATTTTTTTAAAATGTTTTTTTAATAGCATCAAATTCCCAGTAAACTATTTTGTATTCCGCAAGTTTATAGTAGTTTTTAGAAAATCGTTATCCTTAGTTATATGATGATTCTAGTTTTGGGCATGGAATAAAGTCTTATAATCATTGTTATAGATATTGTTTATCACCCCAAAAACTTTGCTTCTTAGAGTATGCTTGTAAATTATTGAAAGAAGTTATAAGAGTTTTCTCTTCACTTTTTATAGCTGTCATGAATTTGTCGTGGTATATAAAATACAATGTTCGGAAAAGTCGCGATATCTTATTGTTTCCGAGTACATTATATTATATTATAGAGTTTTATAGTAGTGTAGCTGGTACCTATAGTGTGACCTTGTCTATTGCCTCGTAGTTATTTTTTTTTTCATAATTTTTTTGCATATGTTATAAATAGTTTCTTTATCCTATCATTTGTTGATTGTAACGCTATATCGTCGCTTCGATATTGTTATCAGATTTAAATAAGAGAGAAACATCTCAATAATTATAATAAAATAGTTGTTGGTATGATAATAAATAAATAAAATATTGAAGTTTAAATGAGATCGAAGGCTAACAAAGTTTTAAAATTTATGAGTAGGTGTGTCAATTTTGTGTAAAACTAATCAACACATTTATTGAGTGTTTTTAATCGACATCAACTAAAAATGAGGTTCTGTTGTATTCATATTCCGGTAAGGGTTTTAATTTGCCTATTCGGATATTAAAAAGTCATACAGGAACTGTTTTGTTTATGAACTGATTTTAATAATTTTATTGTCGGATCGTGGGATAGGACAACCTTAGGGGCGGTCATACACATCGTGGAAAAAATTTAACGCAAAGCAAAGGACAGAAGAGTACATTGTACACTTTGTCATCTAAAACGATTGATTGTCTGTTTTTTTAATTATATAAAATTAAACTTCTCTCTTATTATGGACATGTTTCGGTTTAAAATAGTTTTTTCGCTTTTTTCGACATGTAGGGTAGAATGTTAACCATTAGGGGCTAATTGATTGTTTTGTGACTGCAAGGTTGTACGTAAATATTACGGAATTAATTGTGACATCCGTCCTTTTGTTAATATAGCATCTTTAACATTTTTTATAATAAATTGTGCCGAATTCTTGATTTAACCTTGTTTTTCCGAGAGACCTTGCAGTACCTATCATTGTTCAATATAAAAATGTTTTATTTTTAAAAGTCTTACTTTTTATCGAGATATTTATTTTGAACGTGAATGATTAATAATTAGTTCTCATATTAAATGAAATTATTCATATTAATACAAAAAGTTTAAATATATTGCTTCTTCAACTGAATACTAAAATATCTTTACTGGTGAAATATTACACGTTGAAGTGCGTTCGATACACGGTATTTTGCAATCACTTGTTGAAGTAAAATGTATTTTCAACCATCTTTAAAAAAAAAAGGTTTTTAGTTAGGTTGTATTTTTTTTGCATTTGTTATATAAAAACATTTTTTTTCAATATCTTTTATGAATCTTGAACTGAGATTTGAAGAGAATATTTTTTAAAATTCTTTATTTGAAAAGTTATCTAACGGATTTTATAGTTGTTTATTTTCAAATTAATCGTTTCAAATACACGCATTTATGGTTGCGGGTAGGACTAAGGCGTTTCACGTCCATATTTTAATCAGATCCACACAGTAATTTCAAGGAGATGGTAGCCACGTGGAAAAACTCCGATACATGAAGTTCCATTAGGAATCCTGATAGATCTATCTGGATCGAAAAATGTCCAAATAAAAATCGTATTATACGTTCAAAAGTCTATAGTTTTTTTTTATTAATAAGGTTTTATTGTAATCTATATGATTTTATCTGGAGCAACAGCTAAATATTCGTATAAAATTCAATGAACTCATTATTTCATTTATCAATAATAAAGTACATGGAATCCCTATTTCAAATACGCAAGAGTTTACAATAACTTCCGATCTATCATAGTTTTTATTTTGATCTATTTGGAACTATCAACAGGAAGCCTGGATTAACACGTTTATCATTAGAAACAAACTCATATCTTATTCACAGGGTAAGCAGTTTCAGATAGGCGTGCATGTCTAACTTTAAGAAGTAGTTATAATATTGTATTTGCAGTAGTTGTGTTTTATTTTACTATTCAGCAGGCCTACAACGTATGCAAAGTTAGTCTGTACTAATTGGTTTCAATTACTGACAGCCGTTTTACTCACACACACATGTACATCCAATTGTCTACATACGCATGTGTCTGTGTAGACGTCGCTGTCACCTGACCTTATTAGCTTTTTTTCTTATATAATGTATGACCATGTTAATTGTTACGTGGGAAGTAAGCATATTAGCTAAGAGACTTATATTTATATATAATTTAATTTGATGTAATGCTATTGGTCTGAATACCTACGTCATATGAGTTTCTTGAATTGAATTTTTAGTTTGCAGGTTTTTGCTTGAATTTTTAGATCAATCTACCATCCTTGTCACCAGTTCATCACCTTCAGTGTTAGCACTTTCCTTTGGCGTAGCTTACGCCAGGCTTCCGCACTCCTCCTGAAGCTGTGGCGTCATTTATGGATGACCGTCTTTGAATTCGAATCTTAGTCTAATGAATTACGTGTCACGTTGATTGTCCGCGATGGACTCCTAAACTACTGAACTAATTTTAATATAATTTTTATATAATAACTTACCCCGGCGAGCACGACCATATAAGGGCAGCTGTGAAAGGATTGGAAATATTTTTTTTGACTTTGATTAGATGCGCTATAAATGTTTTTTTTTAATTTATTTTTAAATAAATAAGCTATATTTATTTGACCAGATCAAATTATTATTCTCAGTCCAATGCCACCACAAAAATCTAACCTCAACAACGCGCGGAGCGAAAAACAAATGAAAAAATTATCAATCGTTTTCAAATTTGACCTAATAATGTTCAAATCTCAATTCGGTGGAAATTTATACCGGCTATAAAGTACCCCTCCTTTATTCGTAAAATATTATTTCACTTATTTAATACTTTGGTTCAATGCAATTTGGCGTATACCTTAGCCACAGCAACTCGTGGACATATCACGAATAAAAAAAATCATATGGCAAAAAGCCATAACGATTACAAGCAACACATTTATATATATCTCTGCCTCATTTAGTAAAATAAATGCTACTTTACAAGTTTTATTGAATACAATATATTTTTTTATAAGCCGTTACTGCTGGGTAAAGGCCACTCCTGCTCCATTCGCTGCAGGCTCATGCAAAATCTCACCAGTCTCGTTTGTTCTCAGTTAAGTCATCCAGCCAACGTTTTTTGGATCAATATTACTTATAATGTGACTTAATATATTATAATATTACTGTATATTATAATATTTCTTATAATATGACTTATAATAAGACTTTTGTTTCTTCTAAGCAAATTATACTTTGGGTCTATTATGTCCAACTTTTTTGTGGTTAACGCCCTAACATTCTGCTCAGCTCCTAAAGATTGTATCAAATATAAAAAAAACTTGACTGGTACGTCTATACGTTTAAGCAAACACAAAAGAAATTTCAGTTTCATTATATAGTTTAGGTTTAACTGGATACAGAGGAAACACCAGAAAATTCTATATATTCTTGTTTAATAATCTGCAAAAAGACATTTTTTTTTGTCTTTTTGCTAGCTTATTAAACTAGAATATATAAAGTTTTTTTTTTTTTTTTTATGGAAAGGAAGACAAACGAGCAGACGGTTCACCTGGTGGTAAGTGATCCCGTCGCCCAT
>JAOCPS010000015.1:1379718-1399327 GCA_025505425.1 Graphium colonna
TTTTTTAAATAAATAAATGGTATTCGATTTTTAAAACCAAGGAGTTTTCAATTAAAAAGATTTTAACATGACAGGAATAGTGGAAATATTCCATTCTTATATATAACTTTCAGTGCAGCCTATGTAATTATTGTTATTATCTGCTTCTAAGCGGCGTAGAAATATCAAACATAAGATAGACCTACACCAAAATAAGTGTGAAAGCAGTAGTTTTTGTATGATGCGCGTACGATGCATATAGACAAAATAAACTGTTTGGGTGTCTATAAAGACTGCTTATATTTTCAATACCTTCATGACAAGTAAATTTTTTATTATGTGTATCAGTTCATCCGTTTTCAAGTGTGTAACACCTTACATGCATCTATTCCTGTTTTTGTCAGCTTGATCGACCAGACTACCAATGCCCCATTCAATCATTGTACGATAAAATCTATCTGACTTGTCCACGGATAGCCATTCTTTTTCAACTTCTTACCTTTACTGATCCGAGATATTTCCATTCCCTTGTCTCCAATTATCTTTTTTTAAAGAACTGTCCTTACTATAAGATGTGAGTCTTGTATTACAAGGGCTTTTTGCAAACGTGAACTATATATATACAACTAGAAATAAACATTTGTTGATCGTACAAATATTTGATCCCGATTAGAATCGAACCCATGTCCTGCGACGTCACAAGCAGTGTCTTAACTACTTTGATAACTGATAATTATAAACGTCATCTGTTCTCTCGTGGGCTGTATCTTTCCGAATAGGACAGAAATTTCAACGTTAACTTGGGCGATAGAAATCGTTTATTATTATTATTTAGGTGAACTATTTTTGTGCTATATAACTTTCATTCCTATAAGAATAGTCAAATTATTCGCATGATAATATATTTTTTAACACTTACTTTAAATACCGTTGGTCCTTTGAGCCATACCTCACCCGGCACATTGGGAGTTTCGATTACATCTTTGCCTGTCAATGGGTCTACTAACTGAAACAGGTATAGATTAAGTTTAATAGAAAGAAATCAAACTTAAGAGTTATGATTTATTTTTTCGTAAAATTGATTTGAAATCGTCTTCAAAGATAATCGAAATGTTAATTTTTTCTCCATAATTAATGTGAACCCCTTGGCAGCCAACTTCGTTAATTAAATTAGTTTATAAACTTTACGATGGAACAACTAGCAGTTGCTGCTGCCGAGGGCACGGTTCGAACCGGATAAGTACCACGACCTCACAGAACACAGGCGTGAAGTAGGAGCTCCTTCCATGAGAGGTCCTTCATTAGACCCCTCCTCCCGAATGAATTCGGTAAATAAACTACAATTACTCCACGGGGTTTCCAGACATTCTGGAGAATCCTCCGTTTGGCGTCCATGGTCAGTGAGCGTACAGCCTGAGCGTGGGCGCTTAGGTAGCCATACGTATTCTGTGGAGGGAGGGGGGCATCTTACCACTTTGACTCTCCCGAGACAAACGCTGTAAGAATACTTCGGCACTCTCTTCCACTCAAACTGTGGACTTCTGCAATATCAGGGGATTACATTTAAACGTAAACTTTATCCGGCAAGGCCCGCCTTGTTCTTTTTGACTGAGACTCAAATATCCTCTCCGGCAGACACCTGTGCCCATTCATTTGTGCCCCGCGCAAAAGTGTGTGTACGTTAGAGAAGATATCTGTTCTTGATGTCTTAGCAGTTTTTAAGGTAGAGAGCAATCCAATGTATGGCTACGAGTTAACTGCAAAGACCATCATTGCGACTATGCCTACCTGTACAGGTCACATAACGGTGATACCGAAACTGACCGACTCATTGACCACGTCCAGATGGCTACAGATTCCGTGCTTCAGCAGATCCCCTCCACAAAGATCGTGATTCTTAGTGATTTCAACGCCCGTCACGCCGAATGGCTTGGATCACGCACCACCGATCACGCGAGGAGATCTGTTCACCACTTTGCCATGGCGTTGATTTGATTTACATGGTTACATCACCCAGGCGAATCCCAGACGTGTTGGATCATATTCCTTCCCTGTTGACCTCTCACCCCGATATTTACAAGATTTCTGTAAGCACTCCGTTAGGCTCTTCCGACCACTGTCTAATCCGAAGTGAGGTGCCTTTCACGTGCCCGTCTTTTCCCCTGGGACATTGCCTTGTATGACACTATGGGTCAGCAGATTGGGATGGGATGCGGTTTTTCTTTGCATCCTACCCCAGGAGGTAGATTTGCTTCTCACTGGATGATCCAACACTGTCACCAATTCTATCGCCGATATGGTGCTTCAGAGTATGGAACTTTATATTCCATTCTCTGTCACCCCCATCGACGGTAAGTCAAGACCATGGTTCAGTGGCTCCTGCAAGATAGCTTCTCGCTATAAGCAAGAATGCTATCGAACCTGGCCCACGGTGGCGTCGTCTTGCGATGTAAATACCAGTGCATTGAAAAAGAAGTATAATTTTGCCTCCAGGACCTTCAAAAGCGCCCTGGCCGCAACAAAATCGGGACACATTGGTAGAATTGGCGAGAGACTAGTTCGCCTGCCTTCGGGCACTCTCGCGTTTTGGTCTCTTGCCAAATCAGTCCAAGGGAACTTCTTTACGTCATCTTAACCCCCAATGCACCGCGGGGATGACTCTCTGGCCCATGGCCCAAAAGAGAAAGCCGATCTCCTGTGCACTCTTTTTTGCGTCAAAATCGACTTTGGGAGATGTAGGGAACACACTGCTGATCATCCCGTGGTCTAACCACTTGATGCCAGAAATACACTTCCATGTGAGTGCAGTGCATAAAGCGCTTTTCCGCCTTGATGTCCATAAGTCGAGTGAGTCAGATGGAATTTCTGCTTTTGTGCTGAGGACGTTCCAGAGTTGGCTTAGGTTGGTTAAGGTTAGGATTTCGGCAATTCTACTAATTACGTGTGGTTCCATCATCTTATAAAACAGCTTTAGTGCACCTGGTCCCAAACAAAGGCGATCGCTCGGATCTGTCTAACTATAGGCCGTTTGCCATTTCCTCCTTGTTCTCAAAAATAATGGAGTCTTTTATTAAAAGCCAACTCCTGAATTATCTTGAAGGTCACCAGATGATCAATGACCGACAATACGGTTTTCGTACAAGTAGATCAGCTGGTAATCTATTTGTCTTCTTGATCCATCACTGGACGAAAGCAATTGAGACCAACCTTGGCGGTATGTTTAGTCGTAGCAAAGACCTTCGATCGGGTATGGCACAAAACGCTCCTTTCCAAAATCACATCTTTCGGACTACTTGAGAAATTGTACAGATGGATAACCAGCTTCCTTGTAGATCGGAGCATCAAAGTCGTTGCCGATGGTGCTTGCACTGATTCATTAGATAATATTCTTTCAAGTCTGTGAACCCTGGTGTCCTGCAAGGCTGCGTTCTATCTCCCAGACTATACCTTCTGCATATCAATGATTTGCTGCGCATTAGCAACATTAATTGATACTCAGATGACAGTACAGTTGACACCTTGTATACCAGCCGAGCAAATATTTTTCAAGATCGCGTCCACGAGTGCCGGAACAAACTTTTGTCTAAAATCGAGACTTTGCTTGGCAAAATTTCCAATTGGGATCGACTAAATTTAGTATAATTTAACCCACAGAAGTCACAAGGTTGCGCGTTCATCGCAAAAAAAAATGTCTTTGTCGTATCTTTTCTTTTCCGCACTTCCCTGGTTGTCACAGTGTCGATCGAAATTCTTGGCGTCGACATATCGAGCGACGTTCCGCGGTCACTTAGAAGGTAAAGCCAAAATTGGCTTCTAAAAAGCTTGGCGTCCTCAACAGAGCGAGGCAGTATTTCCAGCCATCAGACCGCCTGAAGTTATACAAGGCGCAGGTACGGCCACACATGGAATATAGAATACTGCTCTCACCTCTGGGCTGGGGCACTCCTTTGCCAGCTCTTTCCATTTGACCACACAACGTGGAGCTACTCAAATCGTCGATGATACGACTCTCTCCGATCGGCTCAATTCCTTCGCCCTGCGAAGAGATGTAGCATATCTAAGTATACTATACCGCACTTACCACGGGAATTATTTAGTGGAAATTTTCGGATTCATACCGGCTGCACAATTCGCTCATTTTATGATGCGACAATCCACCAAATACCATCAATTCCACCTCGATAGTTGACAGTCCGTTTCCGCATCAGAGTGCGGTTTCATCGTAATTTTTTTACCAAGCTCGACACCTTTATGGAACCAATTGTCGCCAGCGGTATTTCCGGACCGATACGACTTAGTGACCTCCAAAAAAAGAGCATATTTTTGCCTTAAAGACCGGTAACGCTTCTGTAACCCTTCCAGTGTTGCGGAAGTCCATGGGCGGTGGTGATCACTTTCCATCAGGTGAGCTGCTTGTACGTTTGCCTCCCTCTCTATATAAAAAAAAATTAAACAAAGATGTTATGAACATACATAATAAAGACGTACAAACAAACATATAACACCCCATTTGGAATGAAAAACGACATATTATTAAATTGAAATAAATACATTTCAATAATAATTGATTTCGGGAACAGAAAACAGACACATTAAAATACAATTATTTAAAATCTTTAAATATGAACTCACACGCACTAGGGAAGAGCCTATGATTTGGCCACATGAGTTTGAAGCCATGTTTATGTTTGTCATACACATTCCCGCTATTTCACTCATTCCGTATACATTTTGCAGACGAGTATTCGGGGAAACAATCTGAAATTACCACAAAACATGTGTGTGTCTCACTGAATTTTAAGATATTTTACGAAAGTTTGTGTGGATGGATTAAAGTTTTTTGCTCTTTCAACCAAAAAATAGGCAACAGATTTAGATGAACCTTTGCAATAATGAACTCCACATCAGATTAACATATAGGCTATACCTAATATATTATTTAATAGCTGGCTATGAAGCATAAATTTATTTATACAGTAAAATATATTAGAGCTTATATTTGCTCGTGTTATTGATTATATTATAATTTATTACTTCTTATACTTTTTGATTCATCTAAACCTATTAAACTATGGCTTATTTTTAAATAAAAATGAATGTTTATTGTATGGCATTTTTGTATTTTTAACTATATAGGATGACTGGCGAGTTACCAACAATATTACCGGAGAGCATTCGGTACACGGCTGTCATCATAATCATAAAAAAATTAAAAATTAGAGCTATGATAACATTAGAGGTTTTGACCAAATTTTCTAATAAATGAACGAACCGTGGATACAACGCCGACAGCTGACATATGGCTAGTTGGCATAGTTCATCGATTCGAAGAAGCGGCCGCCCGCGGCGTGTTCCGTGGCATGTCCATGCGTTTCGTAATTAATTATTCAACTTTTGATTAATATTTTTTTATATTACTTGTGTTATTTATATATGATCCCCACATTTAACGTCCTTAAATACTAAAAGCGACTCACCAGTCAACCAGTATCTTTATAAAATTTATTACCTTTATTACATCGACTAACGACTGCGGTATTGCGCTGCCTCCAATAAACAAAATTTCAAAACTAGTGAAATCACATAAATGAGGCTCATTCGGTTTTATCATCGATATAAGAATATTCGGACTCATTATTGCGACCGTGGGCTGCAAGAAATAATATTCAATCTTTAAAGCTTAAAAATATATTTAAAAATTTACTAAAAAGGATTATTATTAACTTTTCACATTTTCTCCTTGGATAAGGAGTTTGAAGTGTATTTTTACAGGAATAACGTAGAATATTGACATTTAAAAAACCTTTCTATGCTTTTCAAGTTTTTTTCTTAAAGATTGGGCCATCAATTAGTAGGCTATATTGTTGTGAAAGTTGTAGAATGTGCTAGCATCGTCATAAAATACCAATTTCTTAAGACTTAGATAAGATACTAAATATGAAAGGATTTATTCAATAATCTTTAATATAACATAAAATAATTGATGCAATATTTTTATTGCACGACAAATGGATTTGAATGTATGCTTTTGTTATTTTTAATTTTGATGTAGACTGTTGTTTGAATGATATTTAAAAGTTGTTATTATTTCATACTGTCATTTCAGATTATTTATGACCATATTTAATTATTCTTTGATAATTATTTTTATACTTGCGACGACATCATCTAGTGATAGATTTTATTAGCCGAATGTTATATACAATACATATATTTATTAAACATTTGCATGCCAGTGCGGCGAAATATGACTGCACCATTATTAATACCGAAGACCGTACGAACGACGATATTTCGGCAAATAATGCTAATTTTAATTTGAATTATAAAGATTTCAAAGTTTTTTTTCGAATATTATTCGAGAAATTTCCCGTAAAACCACTTCAATCGATGTAATACATAATACAACTCTGCTTACAAGGCGAATAGTCTGGTTTTTTAGCTTGATAAAAGTAAGGACGAATCCTACCTTGTACTTATTAATAAGTTCGTATGAATGTTCTATTGTCATAGGTAGTGACGATTGTAATCTGGTCATCCTCAGGATAGGTGTTTGTAGGTAAACTAATATAGCTGAAAGCCACTGTAGGGGTGAAGGCAGAAACCAAAGGCGGGATGGCGTTGGAAAGTTGTTAAATGTAAGCCTGTAACAAAAACAATGTCGTTTTGATTCACATGGATGTAATGAATAGGGTAAATGATAAACATGTATATATTCTAGCCTCTGTTGTCACCATTGGCAGTAAATGAAAACCCACTTCAGCCGGTTCTGCAAGATAGCTTCTCGCCATAAGCAAGTATGTTCTCGAGCCTGGGCCACAGCCGCGACGTATGTAAATACCAGTGATCTGAAGAAGTCGGAGCACATTGGTAGAATTTAGTCTTTCGCTAAATCTGTCCAAGGAAATACATGTATGCGCAGGTATGACTCGCTGGCACATACAGCAAAAGAGAAAAGCGATCTTCTATGCACTCTTTTGCGATTAACTCGTTATTGTATGATGGGGGAATATGCCGCCGACCATACAACAGGGTGTGCACTCAATGTAGGAGGTCCAATGTAAATCGCGTCATTGTGCTAACGACGTGCGCTCCAGAGTTGGTACCGGTTTTAACGCGTCTTTTTCGGGCCTTTGGCTTCGTTACATTGGAAAATGGCTTTAGAGCACTCGATTCCGAAAAAAGGCGATCGCTCGGATCCGTCTAACTTCAGACCGACATAACCTCTTTGTCTTCAAAAATAATGGAATCAATAATTAACAGTCAGCTCCTCAAGTATCTAAAAAGTTACCAGCTGATCAATGACCGACAATAACCTTTTCCCAAAAGTTGGTCAGCTGGTCATCTTCACCCAACGCTGGGCAGAAGCGATTGAGAGCAAGGGGCAGGCTCTAGCAGTTGGACGTAGTAAAAGCCTTCGATCAGGTATGGTCTCCTTCTTTAGACTACAAGGATATTTTATAGGGGGGATCTGACCCTCCGTGTAAGGTTTTTAGTTGTCTTGCTTAGAATTTCTATATATACACCTATGAGAACAATGCGCTTCTTTCTAAGATTTCATCAGAAGATTGTCGTCAACAGAGCATGCAGTGATACTGCGTGTAAGTCTGTGAATGCTGGTGTCCTATAAGACTTTGTGCTATCTTAAGTACAATTTCTTCTGCATATAAATGACTAGTTGTACATCAGTGAGATTCATTGCTATGCAGATGACATTACAGTTGAATATTAGCCGTCAAATATTTCTAAGACTGCGTGAACGAGCGGTAAAACAAATGTCAGAAATAGAGACTTTGCTTAGCAAAATTTCGGGTTGGAGTTCATTTGGATTTTATTTCAAACAGAGGAGTTGACGTTATATCTAGTCACTTACCGAATTCGATTAATTAATGAGATAAAACGTAATTATTAAAAAGTACAACAAAAAAGTTATCCAAAAGATATGGCTCGAATGTCGTTATGACTCACCTTAATAAAGGCTTACGTTATACTCATACACAGGCTTTTAATATGTCACTAAAACACCAACTACAATTTGGGATTATTCCCGCGATTATATGTTTGAGAAACGGGTCTTTTGCATCTGTTGTTTATTGGCCTCAAGTATAGACACATACAATTTTTGTAGTACAATAATTGATTTTAAATAATTTTTCGAAAACTTTATAGAAGATGGCAATATTATTAGGTATTGAGACGATTTTTATCGTTACTTTTAAATAGGAAATCTATATTATTTAATTTCACATGATTATTTTAAAATCAGTATATGTTTAAATGGTAAGGTATTTTACGTTATAAGACCTAGAAATATAATTATTTATTTCATGGAAAGTAAGACATACGAGCAGATGGTTCACTTGATGTTAAATGATCTCATCACTGTTTTGCCAATCTGGGAGATTAGATAGAATAGGTTTATTAGGACGATGGGATCGAGATTAAGGATTTTGAGGGAAAAGGAGTGAGAAAAGAAAAGGGTAGGAATGGCCACCCGGGAATCCCAAATGTCATGCATATTTTATTTAATGCCGACTTTGTAAGGGCCGGTGGTACTTCCCCGGGCGAGCGTGGCCGTAAATGTTCAGCAAATGCCGTGAAAAGATGTTATGCTCTACCATCTCAACAAATTACTTATTTAGTAGCGGTTACTTGATGCAAAGTTGGATTGAACTAACATAGATCTTTAGGTAAAGTTCTGAGCAAAATTAATATGTTATGATTATTATTGTAAAAAAATACTTGCCAAAGATGTGGAGTACAGTGGAAGATATTCCTATGCGTAACCTCAGCAGCTTTTGATGAACCAGTTGTGCCGCTGGTTGCTAAGAGAAAAGCCACAGTCTCTTCCGGATTAAAATCGCTTGCTCTGAAACAGATATATTAAATGAATAACCGACCAAGCCCAGATTAAGGTAATTGAAATATCTATTGAGGATGAGAAGCCGGTACAGAAGGAATCGGCAGGTTAAATGCTTATATGTATCTGTAATGTAATGCTGCAGAACGTGCAGTAAATAACTGCTAATATAAAAAGAGGCAACCCTGAGGTCCAACGTGGCGTATCAATCGTCTCTATCAGACGACCTTAACAATGCCTTTCACTAGACAGGGAATAATAGTAAAGTCGCAGCCCTGTGAAATTCAGCATTTCAAATAATATTTTGATGACCGATTGGCATATTTCCTAAGACGTTAACTGCGGCATATCAGGTCCAGGCGTTTCCCACTCTGATCAACTATTTTTATGACCTAGAAATAGTTGTTTTAGGCCTTTGTAAAAATTCGAAGCAACAAAAAAAACTATTTTATCATTGTAACATGCCTTTGTAACAAATCGTCAAAAGATGTGTTATAATTAATGAAGCCTTCAGTGTGAGCTTAGTGTGGTAAGTTGATCTTTTTATGAAAGATAATCTGTTGTAGCCCCACTATGGTAAACAATAAAAGAAATTAGACAATTGTGCAAATTCAAATGGGGCACGACGTTAAAATATCCACCCATCCAATAAACTAAATTACATTAAGAATAATACTAACCTGAAGTTCTTAAAAGAGGTTTGGTCTACTTCCTGTAGCAGTTGCGATAGACATTTATATTGGCTGCCATCATCGAAGGTTATAATGTGACAATCCAAATTAGCTTCTTTGATAGCAGCTGCTACGTCAGCTGCCTTTTCAGTTTGACAAAACACAGCTCTTGGTAATTCCACTTTGAAATGGTCACATAACTCGGCTAAAAATATAAAAAATTACTGTGTGTTAGTATTAGATGACACTTTATGTATATAAAAATTAAGAAAACCTAAATGCCACACATAAACTGTTGTTTTTTATACTTACTGGCACTCAAGGTTATATCAATACAGCCGAGGCCCACGCCAAGATACAAAGCTGCATAAAACGGTATAGTCAAGTCCAAATGGTTTGGACCCAGAAGAACAATGTTGACACCAGTGTCTATTCCCAACTTTCTGAGGGCAAGAGCACAGCAGATTGATCGGTAAAGGATGGATCCTGCGGTTTCACTTTGTCCAGTTGCTCCATCAATCTGGAGAAAAACAGATAATTTAATTTTTTTTTGCTAAAAATATCCAAAAGAGTTTTAAAAAAATATTAATAACAACTAATTTATTTTTTTACTTGCGGCAAACATTAACTTCTATCTCTACATTACTTATTTCCTTACATCTGTAAGATTGGTATCGTCAGTAATACTAAATATCTGAAACTATTGTAGCAGAATGTTTTTCAACTAAAGGAGATTTCCTATCTGTTTTTCTTTAGAAGTCCCTAACTATGTTTATATAGAAGCGTTGAATTATATACATTTTAATATTTCTACCTTCAATTCCTCAAATGAAATTCGCACAATAATATATCTAACCCACTACGTGATGCATAATACGATACGATAGAGCGATTCAGATATCGGTTTGTCACTCACGGAAATCTACAGCGTGTTAAGCCCGGCCGCACACGCACGGTTTGTTTCAGAACAGGAATTGAAAAAATAGGGGGGATTGCATACAAAAAAACATCCCTGTTATACGGAGAGCAAACGGTCGTGTGCGCCTTGTCGAATATTTTATATGCAAATAGAATATTCAGTCTGCCGGATCCGTCATTTTGTCAGAATCCGTATAATCAGATTCCGTGTAATAAAAATACGTATCTAGACAAGTGCGATGTGGCTGTTTTAAAATTAAGGTACAGCAACACGTTTTATGAATTGCTTAAATATGAGTATTTGATCTTGGTATCAGTCGTGCATGCCTCTCCATTGTCGTGTTAGATATAATTGATTAGACTTTATATAATAAGTTGAAATGGTTAAGTAATATTATGTTGAATATCATTTATCATATCAAAATTGATATGATAAATGATATTCAAAAATATATAATACTATAATACCTCTATATTGCACATGTTTACCGATAATGCTATCTTGTATGTAACCTTGATAAAAATAATATCAATATATTATAAAGTGCTACAAGTACAAGACAAATATAGAGATTGCCGTTAGGGGTAGATATTGCAATTCGTATATATTCAAGTAGTTCATGAGTATAAAGCTAAGCTCAGAACTTTATTCTATATGACACTGGTTTATATATAAATAAATACCAATTTCCATATGTGCAACAGTGTTGAAGTGACTTAAGTTATATGAATTAAGTGCGGCTTAAATTTTTTGAGTAAAGAAGGAAAATCCATAGGAAAGCTCTGTAAATTAAAAGGTTTTTAAATATTTATTTAACATGCAATATCAACATGTAAATACAGCTTTATAATTTAACAGTTTTGTTTTACTCGAGGAATCTCTTTGTTTTATAGAGTAAGCAACAGAAATTAAATACTTTACTATAATAAAATTACGTTTATGACAAGTAAAATGACAGGAAACAATTGGTATATAGTTGAAGTTAATTGTGTTATTATGGTACCACATTTTTCTCTACTTCATTATTTCTTTTTGTTCTCGTGGTGTTTTTCATTTTTGGGTTACATCTAGATATTGAAATATTTGAGTATGTCTGAAGTAAACACATTAAAAATCATAGATCATCAATATTAATTAATAATATATATTAAATTATTAATAAAATCGCTTGATATACTACCAGGCGTTTGAACCATTTTAAATTTTGCGGGACATTTGGTCATATATGTAGTGTTCAGTGGTAAACACGACAGAAAAACATTTTATTACGATTGACACGTTAAAGCATTTTCTAAGGCAAAATAATAATCAAATACTTGTAGCATTTACCTGCAAAATGAAGTCTGGCGCATCCTTTAACCCCTGCAGTATTAATTTTCCAAGATGAAACCGGTCACTTGTTTTGCTGGATTCTGCTACTACGCGGGAGGTCAGCTCGTCTAAGTACCAACGAGCTGCCTCAGTTGGATACATACATAGTGACATTATGGTTAACAAATAAAAACGATTATGAATACGAACGATTTATGTGTAATATTACTTAAAATAATTAATTGAAACCTCGACCCAACCTAAGATAACTCGCACGCAGACAGTTCACTGATGAATTTTTTCCCCGTCTCTGTTGTACCGCTAGCAAAGTAGTCACTAATGCAACGTGTCAGAATTTTTGATATAAAAATATAAGCTATTAATCTGTAATGACAACCGTGGCGAAGCACTAATGATTAGCCCTTATCTGCGGTTTGTATAGATACAGAAAAATACATTTAAAAAACCGATTTCAAAAACTAAATAATATAAAATAATAAACATTTAATTTAATACACGTCTTACGTAAACTTAATACATCTAATATTTGTAAAATATTAAATGTATTAAGGAGGAGGAGTAGGAGCATCAGAAACTTTGAACAACTTTAAGAAAAGACTGGAGGCCTACTTTCGATTGAATAATATTACCAAAGATCAAACAAAAACCAACATTATACTATCTACATTATCACCAGAGCTCCATGAAAAGCTCTGTGACTTAGTATGCCCAGAAGAACCAATTAATATGTCATTTGATCTCATCACCGAAACACTTAATGAATATTTAGATCCAAAACCTAGCAAATGGGCCCTACAACATAAATTCATATCAAGAATACAAAAATCTGATGAAACTATAGCTCAATTCACAGCGGAACTAAAAAAATTAACAACAAACTGCGAATTTAAATGCCAACATTGTGAGAAGAACACATCAGAAAGTTTCCTTTGCCTACAATTCATACGAGGCTTAAAAGATAATGACGCACGAACAAAAATTTTACAAGATCAAAATAAATGCACATTTAAAGAACTAGTTCAAATAGCAATATCAATCGAAATGGGAAACACAGAAAACGGCACTATTGCTACAAATGTTTTGCCCAGCACGAGTAACGGCAGTATTGACAAAGTTTTTACAAACACATATCGACCTAAAACTCAAAGGATTCTCCCACGATATAAATTAGAAACCATTTTTAGATACTCGTACTTCTTACTTTCGCTTCTTTGTTGAGATGAAAAAAATCGCGAATCACTCGCGAAAATTATAGACATAACAAAAAAAAATATTTCAAAGAAATCCACAAAATCAGTTGCTTTTGATACTAATTAACTTTACGGGAAAAAAACAAGTCCCGACCGAGTGAAGCCGCGTCTGCTTTTGACAGTGTTAAAATCCTTGATGGCTGACTCTGCAGAATATAGGCGTCGAGGGAGAAATGGAATTTTCTGGAAGACGATAAACTTGTACAAGGCGTTTGTTACATGCCGAAAATACTCCGCGGCTGCTCGGTCTTATCTTCGAGGTTTTGGTTTTATTGGGGACTGTAAAGTTTCTATTACTACTTCGGCACTAACTATAGTACTATGCCTAAAGCAGGTCTAAATCATTTCACTTTAGGTTTTGTAACAAATATTATTTTAGCAGATTTTACATAAAATTGATAAGTTTTTTTTAAAGAAAAAAACAAAAACCGAATTCATACGCTTTAAAAGTGTACTTTCTAAACATATCTTCCACTTTATTTTAATTTTAAAAACAAACTACTAATTTAATTTATTTAAAAATTTTGTAAAACCATTGTGGAAGTGTACCTACTCTATCAGACAAAAAAATATTTTTTCAAATCAGTTCACAATTGCGGGGACATGTGCGAACATTACTAAATTTTGTTATTTTTACTTAAAAAACAAACAAATGAACATTTTTTTTTTAAATATGGGACTATTTATGAAGAATGTTTTATCATTCAAAAAAGAATTTTCGAATTTGATTAGTAAAATACTGAGATACGCAAGAATACATAAAATCAATTTTTTTATTTTGATTTAAAAGAAAAACTGCTGAACTGATTTTCTTGAAGACCGTATAAGATGAAAAAAGAGTTTTTAAAATCGGCTCATAAATGACGGAGAAATGCGCGAACGTACATAAAAACAAAAAAAAAGCATATAAACATTCCAATTGCGAACCTTTCTCCTTTTTTGAAGTAGGATAAAACCGACTTTAAACTGGATGTGGAAATCATGATTTTTTGGCATATTTTTCCGATTTCCTTAAAATTAAACTTAATTACCCTTTGCTAATCGATTTATAAATTACGAAATTTCTAGATAACAAAACCGAAAAAGAAAATCAACTGGATTGAGAACCTTCTCTTTTTTGAAATCCGTTGAACAATCTGAATATAATCTTATATAATCTACGTAAGTGCTATTTGTATATAAGAATCATATACACCGAAGACTTGTAAAGCCCAAGTGGCGTGACCCGACTTTATAATGTAGTATCAAATTGAAAATTAATCTCATTACAAAACCCATCGCAAAACCCCTCGGCGTTATAAATGGAACAATAATAGCGTTAAGTTTTTCACTTGCGTCTGAACTAAGCATCTGAGCCGACTTCGATAAATGAGTATCAAAGTTTCGCACGATTGTGTTTTGATGACTTTGAAATCTTACAAATGCTCGCTTCGAAATACTCGAAAGTTGCACATGTTTGTTGTCGAACGCCTAATTTTACATTTGTTATATATTTTTGGAAGTCTGTGTATTTTATTTTACATTAGTAGTTTAAACTTAGTCTTGTAAAGTTATCGGAATAAGTTTATTTATTCTGGGAATCAATAAAAGTGAAATTTTACCGAATCAAAGATCTTAAAGAACGAACAAATCACACTGAATAATTGCCTTTTTAAGCGGAATGATGGAGCTATGTAAATTTGAATGTAATTTTTTCATAAAAATAAATTAGCACTTCTAATGAAGACTTTAAAGTTTGCTTCCAGTTGTGTTTCCAAATGTAGAAAAAGAAACACAGAACACAACAGAGATTTAGAGATGACCAAATATGAAATTATAAATCAAAATGAAGTCAGGAAAAGGTGGAGTTAGATTCGTAAAGGGACTTTAAAAAAATTAAGTTTGCGAAAGTAAGTAAAGAAAGATAAGGTGTGCAGAACACGTTTACATTTCAGGGCTAAACAAATAATTAACAGGGATAAAAAAATATTCAGATAAAATTCCAAAAACATAACATCCTTTGACAGCTTTTGCTGCACTTTTAAGGCCACGCTCGTCCGGGGAAGTACCACCGTCCTTTGTAAAGTCAACATAAAATAAAGTATGCATGACTTTTGGGGATGCCGGATGGCCATGTCTACCCTTTTTTTTTCCCACTCCTATCCTGTCCAAATCCTTAATCCCGACCCATTCTATCCAATAAACCAATTGTATCCGTATTCCCAGGTTGACAACGCACTCGCAACTCTCCGGATGTTGCGTGTGTCCATGGGCGACGGGATAACTTACCATGAGGTGAACCGTCTGCTCGTTTGTCTTCCTATCCAATAAATAAAAAAAAAAAAAAACTTCCCAAGGTAAAGTTATTAAAAAAAAAGAGTGCATGAATCTTTTTGTTTAAGGGCAGCTTATAATTCGATAGATATAACCCTCTTAGTAAACTTTTTTTTCAGGCTAAGTTAAAATTAATAAGAAAGAACTCTTATGACATTGTTTAAGCGTAAATAATGGATATTATTCCGTGTAAGCACGGCGACAATTCCATTTTGTTTCGACTCTACATCGATTGTCACACGATCGGAAGGGTGCGACCCTACTGCCCCTGGCCGGCACGTGCACAAAGATTAAATTCTAACTACAGCACGCGTATTATCTCCAGACTTAGCATAATTCGTAGGGTGCCACCCTATATACCAATTTGCTATTATTATTTCGTATATGGTCAATAGAAAGTATATAACGACCCCTCGTATGGTCTTTGTGTTCGATAAACCTAAAAAATAAGTCGACAAAATGTTTTTTAGAGGATGGAATAATCAATTCCTAATCTCTTTTGTTTTTTTTTAATGTAAAAAAGCCTACATTCATTTAAGAAAGTCCCAAAATTTTCTAATATTACTTAGACACTACAAACTATAGAATTGAGCCCAAAGCAAGGGCTAACAGATTTTTTATGGAAAGGAAGACAAACGATTAGGCGGTTCATCTGATGTTAAGCTATCCCGTCGCCCATACACACTCGTAACATCCGGAGTCGCGAGTGCGTTGTCAGCCTGGGAAATTGGATAGAATAGGTTAATTAGGTCTCAAGAGTCATGCATAGTTTATTTTATGCCGACTTTGTAAAGGGCGGTGGTTACTACACCGGGCGAGCATGGTCGAAAATGTGCAGAAAATGCTGTGCAAAAATGTTATGTGATTTTATTATCATTTTAGTTCTAGCAAATATTTTCTTCCACAGATTTTTTCGAAACCGACTTCAAACGCCATATAAATAAACTTTTTTTTTTGGTATATTTTTGCCATTTATTTTAACCCCTCTGAGAGTAATAGTATAATGTCAAATAAAATAAAAAAAACAAAACCTGAAATAAAAATAGCCTGAAGATGCAACCGTAAAAAATACCTATTCTTGGCTTTTAAGGTTATCAGATGGTCATTTGTCTATACTCGTAGAAGTAGCGAATCACTTAGTATCAGATGAACCTACTAATGTCACATCCTGTGGCTGTAAAAAGTCCAACTTTATGTTGTACAAGATTACTTTTACAGAAAATTACATAAAACGAACTTCAAACGCATTTGAAGCGCACTTTCGAGTTGCTGATTTTTTCTGAAAATTCTATAGGAAGTATATTCTTAAAGATAAAAAAAAAATTAAAAATCGGTTCATAAATAACGTAGATATGCGCAAACGTGCCTAAAACTTTTGGGGAACCTCCTTATTTTTACAAATTCGCAAGTAAAATAATAATTATCTATACGCGAAAAGATCGTAATTACACGATATAGTGATGTACGTAAATAACGCTCATCGATAATGAATAAGGCGATAATTCAACGTCGAGACGTTTCCGAATCGATCCCCTCCCTCGAGTAATGACTTTCGTCGATATAACGAAATCGTTTTGTCTGTTTGTACACCGAATCGTTACGTTCGTACACCCTAATGGTTTACCCAAATCGAGTCGTATTCGGATATTTGAATCGGTTTGTTGAAGAGCACAGTGGTTCTGTATAGTATTTTCATCCCTCCACTCACTTGTAACAGCTTCGAGAAGGTTCTATCACGTATTAACGTGATATTTTATCAGAAATAGACTATCAGTAACGACTGGATTTAGTAATTTGTTCATCCTTACATTTCTTTTAGATTAGGTGTGTTTCGAAAAACTACGATCACTCTATATATATATAAAGAAAAAACTCGGTAGCTTTAGATATTACTGGCAATCTTCAAAACTTTTAACATATTTTTTTTTTAATATCAAAATTTTAAAAAAATTATATGTATATAGGGTGCGGTAACTAATAGAAGATACCGCACGTAGTACCGCATCAGTCTCGCAAGTTTCGCGCATAAAAATTTACTGTAGAAAAGATAATAAAAGACGCAAGTCATGAAAACGTGATAATGTGGATTGTTCTCTGTCCACTAGAATTTATTGGCGACACGTGCTAGCGCTTATTTCACTTTTACGGCACAAACCATAAGTCTGTGAGATTGTTCGGATGTTCTGGAATTTTTAACCGGCCGTCCGTCAAAATAGCCTTAGGGGCACGGTTAAGTTAATTTCGGACAGTGACTTATGCGCGGTGAAACAGAGGGAACATTAATAAAATTTATACGTCTGCCTGTACCCGCGTACCCTATATATCAATCTGAGAGGCAGGGTGGGAGCAACGAAAGAGGAAATGTACAAACAATACTAAGAAACAAGCCTATTTAAGCAAAAGTAAACTCCGAAAAAAGGTAGAAAATATAACATATCTATTTATAGAGCACAGCCGTTATGTTTCTCAAGAGAAATATGTAGAAAAGAATACTACATGAGTATCGAGGTAAAATAAAGCTCCGCAAATATGCATTAGATAATTTTGCAAAAAATATTTTGTAAAACGTCACTTTGTATACATTAAAAACATATATTTAAAAGAACAGTCGTTATGTTTTCCGTTAAACATTGGCGAAAATAATTCGTTTCGCGTACATTAATTGTGATATAAATTTATGTCATTGAAACATATGCTAAAGCTGTTTGTTATAGGTTACATGTTAATTTCGAAACTGCCTTCGCTCAACACGTTTAATAATATCGCAACCACAAGGTTGAAAATACAGCTTGTTTCCGACGTGGGTCGAGCGGAACGGCGACATGGCAACTGTATCCGAAACATAATAACGAACTTTAAAAAGCCCGCGTAATAATAACGTATGATTTCGTGAAAGCAAAGCGCGTGCTATATTATACACATTGTAATTTAAATTCCCCGAGGGAGGGGGACTTATCGACAGTTGCGTGGAAGCACATCTGCCAGCCCTAGCGCGCACACATGCTCGCGACACGCTTTGTCACGCACACTAATGCGTTTATACAGCACACGTACGCACACTTAACCGTCGTATTGTGCGTTTGTGTGGTGTATATCTATTGTGCGACAGGCAGGGTTGGCCCGTTTTTGTTTTTACTTGTTGAATGCCTGATGGATGATAGTCGATGATTGATTGGGCCTTTACAGTATTCAGTCGCGAGCTTTGGAAAGAATCGAATTTTCATTCATTCTGGAGCGCCGCTCCCGTATATTGTGTAAACCTTTTTGATGTTTCAATCGTCTTGTTTGAACGTAGTGATGGGCGTAATTTAAACCTTTAAACTCCAAAAATTCAATCAATTTCTTTTAAAACGTTTCAAATGATGATTTATTAATCTATACTAATATTATGAAGCTGAACAGTTTGTTTGTTTGGTTGAACGCGGTAATCTCAGGAAATAATGGTCCGATTTGAAAAATTCTTTTAGTGTTGGATAGTCCATTTATCGAGGAGAGTTTTAGGCTATACGTCATCACGCTATGATGAATAGGAGCGGAGCATCAATGGAAAAGTTGCAGAAACGGGAAAATCTTACGCGAATGATACCGCAGCTAGTATAGTTATAGTTTTAAATTCTACAACTGTACAAAAATTTCTTCGACCGTATTCATACCCGTTATTCACAAGTTTTTCTTTGCCATAGATTTTGAAACAGATTTTAATACTACATGTGAAATCATTAAAAATATACTTAGTATTATGATACTTTCTTTATTTTTTTCTTTTATTTATATAGTCATCTCTTAAACTCGGGAGAGCTTTCAAGCTTATCGAGTTTTATGATCATCTCATGTGATAGGTACAAATGGTTTTATCTTCCTTCATATAAGCGGCAGAGTGGAAACTAGATGAGTTAGGAGAAAAGGGCATTCAACAAGTACAACGTTAATAATGTATGTTCTAAAGAAAACCATCCGCTATCATTCCGACTACACTGCATAAAATGCTTTTCTATTTTGTTTATCTGTTTCTTTCCTCATTTTAGATTACTGTCAGAGCGTTATATGGATTACCATTATCTATGGTCTTTATATTAAGTTTTTAAAATTTGTTGAAACGACTTGACCGAGAGATCATCGCCTCCGTAGCCTAGTGGTATGAGCGCTTCCTTTACAAACCGGAGGTCGTGGGTTCGAACCCAGCGGAACAACGAACTTGTGTTGTTGTCTCTTGGTTAGGTTAGGGCAATGTGGGCTGATCACCCGATTGCCTGAAAAGAAAGATGATCCATGCGTCGGATGGGCA
>JAOCPS010000015.1:1399427-1425832 GCA_025505425.1 Graphium colonna
TTTCTTTTCAGGCAATCGGGTGATCAGCCCGCATTGCCCTAACCCAACCAAGAAACAACAACACAAAGTCGTTGTCCTCCCGCGGCGTTCGAACCCACGACCTCCGGTTTGTAAAGCAAGCGCCCATACCACTAGGCCACGGAGTCGGTTATTTATTTATTACTATTCCTACGAAATGGTAATTCAAATTCAGTATCGACGCAGCCTGTAATTCCTACCTTGAGTATCCTCTGATATACGATTTTGAGCTTGATTGAAACCCGACTGGAGGAGATGATACGGTACGGTAGAACTATTTGGAATGGGAATCGGGTCTGTCATACGATTTGAAATGTCATATAATAGGACACACAAAAGTTTAGTGCAACTTTAGAAACAAAAAACACTTTTAAAACTAAAACTTTTTAAAAAAAGGTCTTGCCTAGATTAAGAGAACACAAAGTAGACAATCGTTTTTTACGTTCATATTTCTTTATAAATTAATATAATATCATCATCATAGACATTCGTGGTTAAATATGTGCCCATGATAATTTTGCGACGGTTCTGTTGATACGGTTCCCCCTCGAGTACTGTCGCAGCGTTGAGGTAGGTTAATCATGACTCGTACATGAACCGCTTCACCATGTTCTTAAAGTTATTATACACGGAACCGAAGAACATTTATAAATGATCGATTGGAATAACTACAACGGTTTGCTCGAACAAAACGATTCGCCTATTGCGTTACAACAAGTAGAGTTCAATATCTTCATTAGTCACAAACGCGCTGTTATTTCGCATTCATAGGCGGTACAAGATGGCGTCATAGAGACGGTGTGCACGCGTTTGCATCCATCATGCGCATTCCAGTGACCAGGGCTACCAACATGTTTTGCTAGACATTATCAAAATTCTTATTCTCTTCCTCCTATCTCTACAAATTCGGCTACTAATCCAATTAAATCAGCATCATCTTCCTGGCCTTATTCCAAAATAACTTGGTGTTGGTTTCTAATCCAACCTTGAATATCAGTTTTTACACAGAGCGACATGCATCTGACCTCAGCACGAATTCGCACGTTGTCATAACTATTTAATAAAACCCCTGTTTTATATAGGTCTCGATAGCATGTAGAAATTAAGTCACGTTTTGTAAAAACAACATTTTATTGAGAAAAAAATCTATATTAGGTACTCAACGATATCCTCAAAATAATTAAGCAATTTTCGCATATAAGGCAATCTTGTAAGTTTATAAATATTCAATTACTGACTAGGTTAGTTGTGTACAATATTTGAGTAGGTTAGGCTATATTTAATTGTATTCTCTTTGGGAACATTCACTAAAATAACCCTCGATACTATTTTTAGTTCGGAAAACTTTATTAACTTCGGACCACTTTGTTCTTTCAAACTTGTTCGTACTTACTACTATTTATTCAATCTCGCTAACGGGAAAACTCTTCTTCGGGAAAAGTTAAAAACTTCCAAAAGATTCTGACCACTTTTCCAGTTACAAATGTACAAGTAATTTTTCGTTTAACGCATTTTTGTCAACCCTGTTGAGATTGCTCTAACAAACTATCGTCGTATCTAGCATTTGACACATAGGCTTCCAATGATATATTGTAAGACGTCCAAGTATTGGTCTGTTCGATTAATCAACTTAACCCGTATAAGTCACAACAGCTTAAGCAAAACTATGCAAATCGAATGCTATAAAACAGTTTGTTTTACATAATATAAACATATATGTACATATAGCGTAAAAATTACATGCTCTTTAGAAGAACCTGGCCTGAGTTATAAGGCAGCATTTAAAATATTTCATTAAGTTGGGGGTTTCAGAAATTAATTATTGTTCAATATTCAGACAGATGTACAACAGATTTTTCAAAGATTAGTTTACTCGTAATGACCTTATTATTGTGAGGTAAAGATAAATGATAATTTGCTTGAGCTCATTAGCTGTAGACACAGAAATATTACTGTACGATATATACTTAAGCTACTTTAATTAAACAGTACAATAATCTGATTCCTAATAAGTTGCTACTCAAATTCAACGCAGCGGTGTCCAATTAGCCAGACCCTCGTGTTTGGCAGACAGAAAATCATATCTATAATTTTACAACGTCAGACTCTCCTCTAATCGTCCACATTTAGAGAGGAGCCGCCGTTATAGTAGTCAGGTCTTTACTATCGCCCCTATTGAAAGGTCCATTCACCCCATCTCCCCTCAGATAGCAACTAAACGGGGAACCAAAATAAATTCCCACCCTCACCCTAATGCGAGCGGGCGCAGTATCCCCTTACGCCCCATGCGTTCCCATGGCAACCCCCCGGTTGCACCGAACCCCGTAAACATTCCACTGACGCTACTGCAGTTTTAGAGTCCCAGACGGTTCTGTTATTGATGTTTTCGGTTCCCGCTCCGTCGTATCGGACTTTATGTACGTTTCCCTCACCGAATGTTCTGTTTAGAGTACCAAATGACTGTTCATTTATCTCGCAAAGTTTTGATTCCGTCGGGATTTGCGTGAATGTATTTTTCTTTGTAACATCTAATGAGAATGATAAACAAGTTTACTTCTTAACAAGTAATTTTTCTTAACGTTTATTTAAAAACTTTAAATAGTTGTTAGTTATTTCCTTGCAATCAGAATGTATATGAAAGGTTTTACCTACTATGTTAAAAATCAAAATTATGTTGTCTATAACATGTAATGTTTCTTGTTCCAGGGATGCCGGTTTCCTGAAGATGGCCTCGCGCACCCCGTCCCTTGAGTCGCTGCCCGGTGCCAACTCTATAGGTTCGCTGGAGCGTGGCTCCCTATCACCACTCACTTTGAGCGGCTCGTCGCCACCAGCGAGCGACTCCGCCGTATGCGACCTCCGTGAATTCGACGGACTAGACACAACCTGCGCCATTTGCCGTGAGACATTCGTCGACCCTAAAGTTCTCAATTGCTTCCACACTTTCTGCCGGGGCTGCCTGGAACGGGAGCAAACACATCCCGAGAAAGTAACCTGTGTGACCTGCCGTGTTGATAGCCAATTACCAGCGGCGGGCGTTCCTGGACTTTTAACCAATCTTGTAATCGCCGCAGCGGTAGAACAGGACGCTGACCTACTGCCTACTGTGAGACAAACCAACTCACCCTCGGCCCGTTGCACAGGCTGCAAGTCGAAGGAATCGGACGCTGTTGCTCGCTGCGTCGACTGCGCCAACTTCCTTTGCCCCAATTGCGTCATGGCACACCAATTCATGCATTGCTTCGAGGGCCACCGGGTCCTCACCTTCACGGACCTCAAAGACGACAAGGGTATGCTCGGATCGACCTTAACGACGAGCGGTGACAAGACCGCTTTCTGTCCCAGACACAAAAACGATATCCTGAAATACTTCTGTCGCACGTGCTCAGTACCGGTGTGCAAAGAATGCACCATCATTGAACATCCAGCTGCGTTACACGATTGCGAACATTTATCCGACGCTGGACCCAAACAGTTAGAGCTTATGCAACAAGCTGTCAATGAAGCGAAAACGCGTGCTACAGAAATAAGGCACGTAGTTAAAACTGTAGAACACGCTGCTGGTAAATTGCAAGTACAATACCACAAAGCTCAAAATGAAATTAACGATACTTTCCAATTCTACCGCTCTATGCTTGAAGAGCGTAAGCAAGAGTTGCTTAAAGAACTTGAAAGTGTGTTCTCCACCAAACAAATATCTTTGACTGTCGTTGGTCAGAAGGCTCAAGAAACAGTTGATAAAATCTACCAAACTTGTGATTTTGTAGAACGGCTGACGAAGTGCGCTAACATCGCCGAAATTCTTATGTTCAGGAAATTATTAGATACAAAACTGCAATCGTTAATGAGTTCAAATCCTGAACAGACTGTGCAAACTGCATGCGAACTTGAATTCGTCTCAAACTACCAAGCCATTCAGGTTGGAGTGCGAAACACTTTTGGATATGTGCGTTCGAGCTCCGAAGCAAATGTTGGACCGTCCAAGCAGCCGCCTATAGCACGTCCTACTAACGGTTCTTTATTAAATGGAGGTTCTTCTTCCAGCAGCAGCAGTGTGAACGGAAGTTCTGGAAGTCTTAATGGAGCCATTCATCTACCGACCGGTCTAAACGGGGTCCTCGATCGCCCGTACTCGAACGGACTGCTCGGACCAACGAGCCAATCGACATCACCTTTCGAATCGAACATAATTTCGAAGCGATTCAACAGCCCGAATAGCCTCGGGCCGTTCACGTCTGCGATCGGCGATATCAACTTAAACGGGATCAATCCGTATGAGAAATGGTCAAACGGTGGTTGCGACACTCTGTTCCCGCCAACTACTACCGATCCCTACTCACTAACGTCCGCCACCCATGCCGACCCTATCATAGATCTGACGAACAAACTAATTTCGACAGCGATCTTTCCCCCAAAATCGCAAATCAAACGACAAAAGATGATTTACCACTGCAAGTTCGGAGAATTCGGTGTTATGGAGGGTCAGTTCACCGAACCTAGTGGAGTAGCCGTAAACGCCCAAAACGACATTATTGTCGCGGACACAAACAATCACCGCATACAGATTTTCGATAAGGAGGGCAGATTTAAATTCCAATTTGGTGAATGCGGGAAGCGTGACGGTCAGCTTCTATACCCGAACAGAGTTGCTGTAGTGCGTACATCTGGAGACATCATAGTAACAGAAAGATCACCGACACACCAAATCCAGATATACAATCAATACGGCCAGTTTGTTCGTAAGTTTGGTGCCAATATCCTACAGCATCCACGTGGTGTGACAGTCGACAATAAAGGTCGTATTGTGGTCGTCGAATGCAAAGTGATGCGCGTGATAATCTTCGACCAAGTCGGTAACGTCCTGCAAAAGTTCGGATGCTCGAAACACTTGGAATTCCCCAACGGGGTCGTGGTTAATGATAAGCAGGAGATCTTCATCAGCGATAACCGCGCGCATTGCGTCAAAGTATTCAACTACGAGGGTATCTATTTGCGGCAGATTGGCGGTGAAGGGGTCACTAACTACCCCATTGGTGTCGGCATAAACGCCTCAGGAGAGATTCTAATAGCCGACAACCACAACAACTTCAATTTGACCATATTCACTCAGGACGGAAGTCTAGTATCAGCTTTGGAGAGCAAAGTGAAACACGCCCAGTGCTTCGACGTTGCCCTCATGGATGACGGGTCAGTAGTTCTCGCTAGCAAGGACTACCGGCTCTACATCTATCGCTACGTGCAAGTGCCGCCTATAGGTATGTGAACCACTCGTCCCAAGAGATCCGAATGACCGACGAAGAGAAAGCCAAAAAACTCAAAACGTCTCGTAACACGTAACTAATAAGAACTCTGGCCAAACGTGTCAATTTTTTGATTAACCGAAGTGACGTTCCCGTGTGTTTTCCAAGTGGAACTTACTGTGTATTTTTGTAAGTGATTGTGCTACGGTGCGACTGTCTCGATGTGATCAAGCAAAAACTGAAGCCCGTCACATGTATTCGGCACGAGGTCTTTGTATGCATTATTTCCAAACGAAAACTGTAATGAGATTAGTTTTTAGTATTTGACATTGTTATTTGAGTACCTATTTCATGGAAAGAGATTATACCCGTTGGTTAGATCTGGACGCGCGTACGGTTCTCGACCCTTATCATTTTTTGATCTATTGAATAATATTTTTTCATATCCCACGTCGTTAAATTAGGGATGAATATTAAGGGCATTTGTATTATTTAGCCCATTTGTTGGACCAATATTTTAACTATTAATACTTAAAAAATTGTTAGGCGTTAAGCGTGTGATTTTATCGTAATAAGAGAGCATCGAGCGGTATTGTTGTTAGTTGTAAGGATTCTTCGGCATATTGGCACTTCCTGTTTTTAATTAGCACTTATTCTGTGTCGATGGAGATATGATTACGAAACTAAATAAGAAGTTGTTACATTATTATTAGGTAAGTGTTAAATTGATTGAACTGATATGGACAATCTTTAGTTACTACCCCCTATAATGTAGTTCCAAAAAAAAAAGAAGTTCTAGGGAAATGTGATGTTAGGGGTTTTATCAATGACAAAGTTGACTGCGACATTTCTTAAGTGTGCGTCAACGGTTCCTTTAGTAAAACCTACCAAAGAACTGTTGATGCTAACGAACCAAATTACATTCAGCATCACAAGGTGGCGCGATTAAACGAAAATTGTTATTTCTAGTTTCAAAAATTTCCGTTACGCCTGTCTCTCTGAATTTACCTCGAGTATTATAAAGCATTTAAGATTATGGTGTAACATTACTGTTTTTTTTTATTCTTTAACGATCGGTTTAATTGGAAGACAGCTTCCTTATCCTGATAGATGACGTCATTACCGCCTAGTCACTGAGAGCCCACGGACCCGTAAATTCCTGTCTTCGTTTTGTTTTTCTTTTTTATTTTCTTTTTAACGATTAGTAACATTTGGTTGATAATAATATTATATCTATTAGATTATTAGTACTTGAATGATTTCATAGTGATTGGACACGGTAGTAACTAGTAGAGCACTTAGAAAATGTTCGTCTCGCTAGATTTTTTTTTAATTCGATAATAGATTCGCCGAGATTCTAGCAGATATAGAAGCACCATTATGCGAGTTAGATATTCGCTTTTTACTACTTACTGGAGTATTGTGGCTTGGGCGATATACAAAATAATTATACAATTTGTTATTCTGGTAAGATATTTTTTATACGAAAACAACATTATTTTTGTAGTAGTAGTATTATACGGTGCATGTGTAACGTTTATTTTCTTTGTATTTTATGAATATTATGCTATTACTATTATTTTTTATTACATTACCGTGTGTTTGAGTGTGTTAGCAGAATTATTTTAGTTCGATTTTCATTAGTTTTGATTTTTCTTAGTTAATAATGGTTTTTAGTATTTTTATGGCTGAATCTATGACAATAATGAGATCTGATGCGATCCATGATTATCGGGTCGACGATCCCTTTTTTTAATTATTGATCTGCATTACTTAATCTTTTAGGTTTACGCTTTACAATTTTGGTGATATTCCTATGTTCTTAATTCGATTATCTCATTTTCATATTATTATATATTATGTACATTGAAGCCACGTCTATTGATGATCGCAGATTTTTGTGCCGCAGTTCAACCGCAATACCTGTTTGACATGTGCCATAAAACCATGTTGTGATTTAATAAGTGATATTTAGTGTTGTTTGTAAATATGTACCATACTCTAACTACTGATTAATGCATTAATCATAGGTTTATCTGAACGTCGCTCTCGTAGATTTCGTCTGTTTTAACTATATAGTGCAGCTTCATTATTGATACTTGTTGAGATTAAAACAACTGCTAACGTTGTACTGGCGATGAATTTTTTTTAATTACATTCCTTTTGATTATTTGTTTTGTCGTTAACAAGCTCGCACTGGTCACAGAACAACAAAGAGCAATCGACTCCTTGGTTATTTAATATTTTTTTCTTATTTTAATCTGTATTCCGCGGTGCATAGTCTGTTCATCATCTAGACGTGTTTTCGATCGATAAAAGAAATGCCCATTTCCAATATTAGTGCCCACTGGATTAGGTGAAATGGAACTTACTGTTCGTATCTTAGAGTCCAAATTTCAGTGATTTATCACCAATGATTTTAACTATAGACTGCCCTGTTCCTAATAAATTGTAACCTTGCCTAAGATCGGATATTATTCTTCCATTACATTTAATCTACTGCGTTACAATTTGTGAGTCGCATTACAAATTTTGTTTTGGAATTAGTCGTCACAAAGCGCTCCGGTTTCAGTTTTGTTTAATAGAATTTAGATATTTCCAGTTTCCAACATCAGAGATACGTAGTGTCAGATTCGATTCGATTAACAAAACTGAACTGGGCCCTATCAGGTTTTGAAGTATTTAAACGTAAAGTTCATAAGATGTCTCTCATTGAAAATAGCCGTAGTAACTCCTGTACCAGATCCGGATCCCGGATCCGGTTGTTATTCGGATCTCCAAGAGTTTCTTCTGCGATTTTCAAAGACTGTGTTCTTTCGACATTTTCATACGCTTCTACTTAATTGAGATCGTTTCTACGTATTATATTTATATTAAGTATTAGAGTAGTCGAAATTTTTACAATAAGATTTGCAAGTTATGACAACTACACTTTCACGCCTATAATGTAATGCTGTGTAATTTCTCAATTTTAAAAATAGTATCTCTCTTTTTATTTTTGTTTTATTTAATAATGACAGTAATGAGTTTTATTTAATTAACCTCGATTGGTTATTTAAGTTTCTTTTTAATTAAAAGATGATACGATTTAATTCTTTTAAATAACTTTTTGTGTTTATTGCATAATATAATGGATAAAATAATGATTTTATACGAAAACCATTTCATTCTTAAAATTGCATTTCTAAAGCTTGAGGACTGATTAAATTTGAAACAATGTTTTGTCTTTAAATATATTTTGTCGATGTTTGTTGTTATAATTATTATATTTTTTTAATTATTTGTATAAACAATTGTTCTTTAAATTAATGTACATCGTTTTGTTTTGAATTATTTTTGTTGTATAATTGCTTTTTTTTTATAATAATACCAGTTCATTGCAGTTTTACTGTGTGTTTTATTTTTGGTTTTCTTTTTTTGCCCGAGTAGTGCTTTCGGTAGACTTAATTTAATCGGCATTATTTTAGCTTATACTAAATTAATGTCCGATTGATGAAAGTTATTGTTTGTGTTAAAGAATCCTTACATATAGTTAATACTACTAGTGAATAGTTTGTGCCTTATGTATACAAACTTAATGTGATGAAAAAAAAAATAAAATGCTTCTGCTTAGAATGATTAGACTCCAAATTCGATTCTTTGGCACAAACATACAAACGGTGTGGTGATAGGCCCTGTGAATGTGTGTGTTTATACTTTTAAATTTATGTGTGTGAGCATTTTTGATAAGAATCCAATAAAACAGTTGGTGTTGGGGAACAAATGTTGGCAACAGTCGTAAGTATTGCTTTAGCGTTAGATGTCATCACAAAAACAATAGCAGAGCACCGTTTACACCCAAATCCTTACCAAATATAAACAAATTGTGTTCAACATGAATTTTGTGACAGCACTTATTAACTTTCGTCATTCAACTGCTGCTGTAGAAATTGGCCTGGCATCTAGAAAACGAGTCCTTTGTGTGAAATTGCTCAGTGTAGTAGGCGGTAATACTATAAGTCTAAATATTTCTCCTACTGTCGGTTTCAAAATACATATTCTTATGAATATAGGCTATAAACTTCGTATTAAGGACTATTTGTATTCTAAAATAAGTGAACACGTTTGATCCCGTTTAAGCTTTACTTTCCAACGGAGATGTAGCTAATAACGACCGAGAACATTTGGATCCAGTTTCCCTCTACCTTCAGCAGCACTGCTTTTAAGGATATCGGATGAGGCGCTAACCAAAAAACCACTATTTCCAAGTCAATTACTATAGGGAACATTTTACTACTAACTAGCACCTATTAGTGTAACGTAAGCTCCAGTTAGGCTTACTGAAATCGTTTATAATTTTATACTCAGCCGTTTTTCTTAAGACTAAAAGTAAGGTTCAATATTAGTATGATTTATCTGAATCAGTTTTGAGACATAATATTTAACAGTTACTTACGATTCAACATATAAGCCATTCATATCCATTGCATTAGCTATTTACATAACAACTGCTGCTGGTCTCTAAATTTCACATTATCTTAACGTTTCCATTTCCCAAACTGTCGTTCTTATCCTTTTGCGGTCCGTCTTGCCAAATTCGCGTTACCTTATTTAACTTTGTCAAATATCAAAGCGGAGTAATGTCTATCATTACGGTAAACGACAGCATTTAAAACATGCCGCAATTTGTGTAGTCTGCAATGATCATTGATGAAATTTCAAGCTTTTGTCTAGTTCAACATCATTGAAGTAGCATTTCATTCGCATTTATTTCAAATAAAAAAAAATCCCAGGAAGTGTTTAGAAAAGAAACGTAATGATGTAAATATGTTAGAGTAATGATGTTGGTAGTATTAGCGATTAGTACTTAAGGAACGCCGGGATGTGTAAAAGATGGAAAAGAATGAAAATAAATTTATCGACGCGGAGTAAGTAGCGCGAGAGAGTGTGTATTTTTATAATGAAAATTTCGAGTTGAACTATGATGGTAAAAAGATTTCGAAGATGTTAATTAGACTTGATGATATATTGTTGTAACGAGAATATGGTTTTGATCGAGTGATGTGTCGATGGAGAATTGCGCGAACCAAACGGCGTCCGAATCTCGATGGGATATGAGTCGGAATTTTAAGGGTTTTACATTAATCATATCGATAACTTATACTCTTGAAATATTGTTTGATGACGATACATTCGTAACGGTTATGGATTTCACCTGTTAATGTATTCATCATGGTAGAGAATAATGTATCAATGTTAGCTTGTCAGATTGTATGTGGTTGACGATTGGTCATTTATTGTATTGTGTAGTAGAAGCGTCGTTAAATTTTGATAGAACTTAACGATACATTGATTGTGCGATGTTTGTAAATATGATTGTCGCTTTATCGTTGGTTTTGTTGAGACGGCTGGTAGAAGTGGTGACTCCCGATACTCCTCAGTACACCGTGCCCGAATAAAACGAAAAATTAATGGGTTGGGCACAGATAGTTATATGCATGCGAATGCATTGCAACGGTCTACTTAGGGGTGGTATATATGCCGTAAAAACAAACGATTGCTCAGGAATTGTATTGATTTTTCCATATTGTATTTTGATAATTTATAATATTTTTGATTGTCGCTTTTACAGAATTATATATAAAGCGCGCGAGGGACGTTTGTATCATTGTTAAATTTCAATTGATTCGCTAATTGTAATAATTTAGTGAATATTGCACAGAACGTTGGTATTTCACTTGATTTTTGAGATGTTTTTTCTTAAATGGTATTAATGCATACGATAATTTTTACTGTATTCGACGACTGACGTTGAGTTCGGAGTGAAATTAATCTAAATTAGACATAGTGTAAGGCGGGCCAAGACACTTGACAAGTCTCCCTCATTCAAAGGTGATCTTGTGTCCGCTTGTACACATATTGTCAAAACGATTGTTAATGTTAAGAGTAACAAAGCACATATGAGCACAAACCATCCATCTTTGAAGATTACTACGCTGAATGTTTTAAATTTAAATCACGTTTGAATTTATGATACATTTTATTATATAAAAAAAAATATTTTACTATCGCTTATGTTAGTTGAGACGTTTGCAAATAATAGTGTTTATTTTTTCCAGTGATGATAATTTTCTAATGACGATGTTTTGGAGTTCTTAAGGTGTTTTATATGATATGGATTCTACTTTAATATTAAAACTAGATGTAAGTTCTTGAAATGGTCTTATAAATGATTCTATGCGTTTTTTTGTCTATGATATACATAATAGCGTTCTGTAGTGCGTGCTGTTTGTCTTCTCAGGTCCTTAAAACTTTTCTTGCTCATGTTTAAGGCTTTCCACAAGGAAAGCAACATATAACAGAGAGACATATTTGACCCGTCAGACTTACAGCTTCGCGGTAGACTAACAACTATAATTTCTTAACGTGTGTTAGATATTTTGTCTATGTGTAAATCGTAAAGTGTGTGATTTTTTTAGTTAACCATAACGTTTTATGTGCGGAAAGATTCCAAATGCGACTGCATAGATGGTGTTAGCTAATGACATATCAAAGTAAAGTTTCTAATTAATAAAATATAAAAAAAAATTGTTTCGTCGGATTTAGATCGATTAGGAATGGTTAGTGATGTTGAGATAGGAGATTGTATTTTACTTTAGCCAACGCGACAATACTGAGACAGTTTTGGAATATTCTCATGTTGAAATGATAAAAAGGTTTAATAGTGAATAGATTCTTCATTGGAACGTGACATATCATCCACTTAGTGGTGTCATTGAGGAAATAGATTAAATTGATAGAGGAAATTTGGGGGTTATGTTTGGTGTTGGGTTAGGCGAAGGTACTCGCGGCGAGACAAGGCGGAAAATTTGGAATCTTTCTCAACGAAGCTAGTCGCCAGTGAAATTGCTTTTAGGTAATCAAATGTTATAATATATATGCACGTAAGTTATAACCTAAATTAGTTGTATGCTTAAAATGTCCACACACAAATCGATTTTACACATTTAAGTAATGTCATCCTGCCAGTTATAAGAACACAATGCTTATGAAGAAATAAATTTTAATTATATCCTACTTAGCGTATGGAGTAGTGTGTATTTTTAGACATCGCATTGTGTATGTTAGCTTAGTCGTTAAGGTACACCTTGAGCTTTGAACAATTTTGTCACGAATATTTTTTACGGGATGTAACATTATATATAGCTCCTCTTCCTGTGCTAATCTCTATTGTAATCATACTAGGTTAAGGTCGACATTTGCGCATTTGGATTCGAATGCTTTCACGTCTGATATAATCTCAGACAGTCAGCCCGCTGAGGTGACAGGTTTGTCGTCTTGCGCGACATTAAGCGCCGCTTAGACACTGTAAATAAGGCATTGTAAAATTCAGTGATCTAACTATATGAACTACTGAAACACCATATTGTGCCGTGGCCTTAAATATGAAAAGAGGAATGTTTAAATCCTTTTTTTAATATTGAGAGATAGATGAAAAAAAATGTGAAAACTCTTTTCAATTTGTACAGACTTATTACGCGTTCCGCGTACAAACATGCATTATCGTACAGTTTTAAACATAAGTAATATTGACTATATCTCTTGTATAACCCATATCTAGGTTAGATGTTACAGTAGCGTTCTGTGTAGGTATCGCTTCTACTATCCTATTATCGTGTGGATGATTGTTAATTTGAACTCCAATTCGTGCATATCCCCAACAGATTTGATATTGTTACCTACATTAGTTAATCTGAGACTGTTCAAATTGTTCTCTATCGAGTTTTCTCTAAGGGAAAGGGCTGTTTTAGCAGATATTTTTGATACAATGAGTACGATCGATGGGAAACGATCTCGATTTGTAGATAAACGTTATATGGTGTGCCCGGTGGCAAGCTGGGCGCAGACGACGGGCCGATACGGCCTGCGTCTCACCTATCGTCAAGTCTATCGATATGTTACGTCACAACTCTACTTGGTAAGCGTGAATAATACATTAAATGTTACTGTAACGAAATAAAAAAGAGACAACGTTGTTCTTATATGAGATGCGGTGGTTTTCGCTGATGACTTGTTGTTTTTCATATATTCGTAATATTTCCTTTATTTTTTGTACTCTCTAGCGTTAAGGTTAATATTAATGATGATAAAAAAAACTATTCAATGTTGATTACTCTAAAACCAATAATGTATGTGTTAAGGATCGTGTAACTTAGTTTCCCTGAGAGCCTTGATCGTTTAAAGTGAAGCCTTTTCCTTAGACACTTAAAATTTTCCCGTATTTGTTCAGAACGTTATGAGGCGTCTCTATAACGATGTAAGAAAAAAAACTAGAACCTACGAAACATCATCGCCTACACTAACGTACTATAACTTTTTTATATCCTTAATATAGTTCATATTTCCTCTCCCCCTATACTGTTCGCAAAGAAAAAATAAACCACACCGCATTTTCCAAGATAGTTCTGGCCTAGCAATGATTTAAGGTTATCTTAAGGTTCATCATTTCTTACTTAGATGTTACGACTCAATTTTAAGACTGATCACGGAAAAAAATAAAAAATGATAATAAAAAAATCAAAAAAAAAAAATATATCCTGAACGATTGTTTTCATTGGTTATTTAGGTAGATACTGTCCATTCGCTTTTCTCGACGGCTCGACGTGACAGAAAGGATGAATTCGGGTTAGGGTTAAGTGATTTTGATAGCCAAATTGTGAGGGTAGGTACGTCGGTCTGTCACGCGGAGCCGCTGATGCTACTTTATCGATATACATACGTCTTCTATCGATACTTTTCTGTCTTCTCACTCAAAAGACGATACTAAGATAAATCGATAATGGATTGGAATAAACCGTGGTAATGTTGACAGCCACTAGTGTTGACGTTACTGTTAAAATTGATTGGAAAAAAGAATTAAGTCGAAAAAAAAGAAAATACTATTTGTTGCCAAAGTGTTGTTAGGGATAAACGATCTAGTTATATAAAATCGGTTGTCACATGCATAATTAAGTTGTTCTTGCGTGGTTCGATATTAAGGAGAGAAGTTGAAAAATATTTCCAATGATATATTTTTTCATAAAGAACTTGAATGCTAATTGGTACTTAAGGTTTATATCTGTGTAGGAATTTAAATTTAACGTGTGGTAAATATGATCGTTGTCACGGTTGGGTCGACATCGGGATTTGGTTCAGGTTTTTCAGCGAGTTACCAGTTTGACGATGGCTTTCGGCTACAAACCAATGAGATGTCAGACGAATCGTGACAAACGATTTAGTTGTTTAGTGTTCATGTTACATTAGATCTTAATCGAATTATGACGATCTTTGAATCAAAATGTCACCAATTTCCGCCTCTAAGCACATCTCATACCCCAAGCTTTCCCCCCGCTTTCGTTACGGTCACGTCGAAATACACCGGTTGGAGTTTTGTTGTTGAAATCTAATTTATTGCTAATTTATTTTTTCGTAACTTATTGTATTACGACGCTAGTCAGTGAAGTTTCGTATTAGGTTAGTCCTAAGTTTTGTATTTAGTTTCTTGAGTTAAGGACACGGCCAACTTCCCGGCACTTTATGAGGGGAATTATTCAATTCCGTTCTTCTCAGCGAACTTTATTATCGCGTCGTCCTCTAGTCACGATTTTCGACGCTCTTATGTGTCTATTCGTTATTCTTGTTTATAATTTTTCTTTCTCCCTTCGTGCTGTGTTACCTATGTGATTTTTGTTTGCCCAATTTCTATTTGGTTCCTTATCGGACGTGATTCAAGTCTACTTCGGTAGTATTCTCCAGTCTTCTGTTTCGTCTCGATTGTAGGGCATTACTAATGGCTTCCTTTGTTGCTTTCATATTTTTTTATCCTAATGCTTTATTCGAATCTGTTATATTGTAAAATTGTCCGTTAAATTATTACCGATGCGATTGAATTATTTTAGCAATATTTATTCCATTAATTTATTAGACGACTTGTGTTACATTGGCTCACATGTACCATTTGTTTCATAAAAGTGTTTTGTCAATTGATTGATTTCACTGTCCAATTTTTTATTATCTTTATCAGTAGAGACAATATTAGGATTGACAAAATTATTTTCTTAACTAAATGTATTTAAATTTTCCATCATGTTCGGATACAGAGTCTGTTTGTTGATAAAATAATATTTCGTGGTTATATTGTGGTTGCCGTCAACTTGAACATTCCAGTAATGAAGCGTATTATTTTCTTCTTTAACCTTGTTGACATGTATAAGTTGTATTGTTTTAACAGGTCTATACTGTGTGGGTTGGATTAATTCTAAGTGCTGCTGTAAAGGTCCCAATGCATTAATATTTCGCAGTTGCGGATCCGTTGGATGCGAACAATACTCATGCATACATACTTGTTATTCAGGTCTTAATTAAGCTAGCGTGTAAGGATTGATAAATAATATCTGATGATAAATTTACTTGTATGTTGTATTAAAATGATGAACACAAAATAAAGAAAGTGGTTTGAAACGTTCGTTTGATTTAAATACTCACCTCGTTTTTATTTAACATTCATTGAAGAATATCATCACATTAATCTAATTTCTTTAATTACTTTTATTTAGTATTTTAGGTAATTGGAAATTATATTTTTTACGAAATTATCTAAATTATATAAAATAATTTCGTAAATATAGGAAACAAGATCTAAAACAAATTTAAATTCTGTTTAAAATATCTAACGTTTATTTAACTTACGTTGTTAATTGGTAAAATATAATACATATAAGGTTTTTAATATTGTTTTTTAAGTACCTGCAACTTGAATAGAGTTATTTAAATAAAGGGACTTTTGGAAACGTTTAGGTAACCTTCGAAACCTCTCGTCGGAAAAATGCAAACGTGGAAATGACTACTGAAGACCAGTCTTCCGTCAGACAACCCAGCTGCTGCATCAGTGACAACTGTTTCCTGCCTCCACTTGAATATAACTGATTTTTCAAATTTAAATAAGATTAATATTAAAAATTGAAAAATTCATTCAAAGCAATTTCAAAAGAGATTTAAGGAAAGAATTAAACTATTGGCTCACCTGATGTTAAGTGCACGCCGCTTGATAGGCTTTCTCGTCATCATACATCTTAAAAAAATATTGATATTATGTCACGTGAAACTAAGGGACTTGCCTAGATCAGCTGAACGACTCCTATGAATTAGTTGTTGCAAAGAGTATTTGAAATTAATATATTTTTCTCTGAAAACAAGAAAACTTGAATGACATAAGAAACCTTACTAAAACAGAATACAAAAGACTACAAATTGATGAAAAATAAAAATGTTAGAAAACAAATTTAAAAAAAATCAGAAATCTCCCTTACGTTGGTTAACATATTATAAATAAAACGTGCTTCTGTCATGAACATAACATATAACGTGTACGTAATTGCAAATTATATGATGAAAAAATAAAATATTGAGGTACCGGGCACTAGGACCTTGGTACTCCATAAGATACATTATAGTAATAATTTTTACGTAAACATTAAAATGCAAAATGTATTAAAGTAATACATTACTAATAAATAAATAAGCAACTTTGCAGGTTGGCTCGTCTCCAAAGCGCCTTAACCAATATTAACTTGCACTGACCCATAGGTGGCCGTTCAGGAAGTATCGTGTTATACTTTTATTATAGAAAAGGGATTATAGTTCCTTGTAATAAATTAAAACCTTTGAAATTGTAAACGAAATCTAAAAACATTATAACGATGATATTTTGCTAAACGATAACACCAAGAAGACCTTTGAATAACTAGAAATGACCATCTCCTTAGAATAGAATAATTATTTATTCGCATTAAAACATGGTAATCACTAAATGACAAAAGAAAAGAAATATCACAAACGAATTCGTGCTCACTGGATTCGGCATGCGAAGGTAATGTTTCATTTATTAATAGAGAACTGTACAAAGCTTAAGTTAAATCGGAACGGTTTCAGTGTCATAACTCCTGATATCATAACCTCTTATCTACATCAGTAATAGAATTTAGTGTACATAAACTAATTTTAACTCTTCGCGACCAAAATATACCATTTATGCACCAAAACATTATATACATAATGGGAGTTCCACAGGGATTTATTTTGGCCCATTTTTATTTCTGGTTTATATTCATGATTTCCCTTTACGCATTAATATTTCATTGACTGATTATTCTTCAATTGTTAGTAGTTACAATTTTTATCAAAGTGAATAGTACATTATCGCATTAATAAATATTCAATCCCAGGAAATATATTTTAAGGTTTTTATTTTGGACTTTCCAAAATAAAAAGACGCGATTTTAAGAATGGGAGATAAATTGGGAGGTAAACTTGCGGTTACCTTCCAATACTTTTATTGTCATATTCTATCCGTTCGGCAAAACATATATTTATTACATAAACTGCGAAAAGAGGTATCCCAGAAATAATGACCAATTGCCAAGACGACGCCAAGCTCATCTACTAACATTAAATGAACCTAATAATTTAAATGTGTGTGTTTAATCCAGTAAATTCATCGTAGTAAAAATAACTTTTGTATTCCAAACTTGTAAAGTAAATTTCTATTAGAGTCTCTTCTAAGAAAAGACTTTCTTTTCGAGTCAGTAGCGTAACGCAGTAACATTCTTAAGATTTGCGTCAATATGAAAAGAGACATTTGAAATTCGAATTTTTGACCCTCAGAGAAAACTAATGAGCTTGATAGGTAGTTATAATTAACCTATTGGAAGATACAACAATTTATACAAGATCATTAACTTACAAGCAAAATGGTTCTACCATGTCGACGTAATCTTTAACACTAAAAATTTTGTTAGAATGAACAGTATTAATAAATAAGATCATTTTGTCCCTGATGAAAGCTTCAAAGGGGAAATTTTAGCACTTTCCGATTCTAAGAAAACATACAATTCAAATCCTCGACACGGAACTCTGCGTTCATTTAAATTTGTATTTGTTGAGAGGCGTAGAGGGCTATAATTAAAATAATTTATTTGGCCGGGTACAGGAAGCGAATAAGGTTTACTTTTGTTTTAGCAAAGATACATTTTTGTATGTATGTATGTTCCGAGATAGCTTTTGAACCAGTGCACCCATTTGTATGAAATTTGGTATATATGTAGATAATTAAATAGAACCGGTGAAGGCCACGTCACTGGTTCAATAGTTAGGAAGATATTGAAATAAATTTAGAATAGTTATAACCAATAAAATAATAGCTAAATCCAACCAGTGACGGCTCTCCCTTACGCACTATCCTTCATCAACATACTCATGCCTTAAACAGGTGAGACAAAACATAGTCCGTACTAAATGTATGGAGCGATTATGAAAAATATTAAATTAAATGAGAAAAGAATGCACTTAGCATTCTATTTTTAAAACAAAATTATTAGTAATTTATTTTTTAAAAAAGTAGCTAAAAATTCTAGACGTCCGTCGAGGTGATACTGGGTACTATCGCGTATTTCCCTGAGTACGCTCAAACTTATAACAATGAAATAATTCACACTATATTTTGGGGAAAAATATTTGAGTAAGCACTTTTCTTTATGAAATTGGTATAACGATATGATTAAAATAATTTGGTTAATTTGTACACGTAGTATCTTGGACTTGTATTATTTAGGGATATTATTACTCTGGTATGTAGATATCCTTACGATGTATTGTCCTCGCCGAGCACGTCGAGCGAACACCACGCGCTGGGCAAATAGCACATAATGGCAATTCAGAAAAAAATAAATTAGTTGGTGCCGGCACCGGAGTTTGAATTTATGTTCCTCTCTTCTAAACAGAGTTGAAGGTATTGGTACTAAATAGAGTAGAAGAGAATATACGTCATAACGTATATTCTCTTCTTTTCCTTCTCCTATACTATTCTTAACACGTTTCGTACGTCTAATTAACGACGCACGCAGCTTTACTTGACGTCAGGTGATCCATCTGCTCCGATATCAACTAATTTTTATCCATAAAAAAGAAATTGAAATGTACAAAGTCAATCCTCTAACACAACAATCTGCGTTAATGCTAGAGGCTTTATTCTCAAAATTGAAATGTAACGCCAAGTAAAAATCTTCAGATTGCGTAGTCGAAATACGTCCACAAGATTTATGATCGAGTCATCGTGCGCCTCGAAAATATATAAAACAAATCCTATCGTAAATATTATGCCATTCACGGAATAACCCAGCTTATCCGACGTTACTGCGGAGTCCCTAACAGATTGACGTAACGGCCACGTGACGACTCCGTCACGGGCCGGTCACGCGTCCAGTTGACGTACAACGGTGACGTCAAGACGTGTCACACGGTGACACATTTCTTGTGCAATTTCCAAGTCTACTTTTTAACAATACATTTCTACTGAAGTCTTTAACTTAAAAGTTCTCCTGTCACAATTAATTAAACTGAAATGCATTTGAGGTGGATTTTATTTAAGATATACCTGCACAAATAAAAACTTAAAAAAAAATAATTATATCCTTTTTATTTTTATGATTTTTTATCCATGGATGACACGAAAACATCGTATCTAAATTATAAAAGGAAATGGAATTACACCCCACTATTGTATACATACAATTTAGTTTATTTTCATTAAGACCGATTTAGTTATTGATTGCTCTATATAGTTAGTTTAATTCGAGTCGATTGCGATGTTGAGATTCGAACCTCCTTTATTGTCCATCTTACATTACACAGCTCGAGGAGTAGAAGCTAAGCAGACGGCGTCAGCGTGTCATCGTCGTTAGCAACATTATTTTTTACGAGCTCTTAGGTCATCTGTGTAAGTGCAGAATGGCTTCAAAAATTAAGGGTTCTGTAAAGTTTTTTTAGTACCATATAATACTGTGTCCTAAATTGTTGTCACAGCAGCAAAATAAATACGGAATCATAAGGCTGATAGATATCTGACAGCGGAGTCTTAGTGGTGTTCCGTTTGTAAAAACAACTAGTTTTGGAAAAATATATAGATATACCAAATTTTTTTTTAACAAGCATTGTATAAGTAATCAGAAAATATTTATATCTGCCATTGTACAACTCAAACTTTTGACCTCATGACTGTATTTGAAAGTGTAAAAAACGACTACATAACCTCGTGTGAAACTGGTTCTAGATTCTTAAGATGATTGGCAATGGCGACATTCCTATGTAATTCGTGTGCAGCTATTTTTGAATTGTATCCAAGTTTATTTCGATCAGATAAATGATTTATCGTGGCTTGAGTGAGTCATGGCTTTACAGGTACAAATTAGTCATACTTGAAATATTTCGGCTGCCGTGCCAGAACTAAAATCGTTAATAAGCTGACTCACCAAGATATCAGGCAACTAAAACGACCCGAGGATGGTTTAATCACCCCTTACTCAGGACGGTTCGGTATTATTAGATTTTATTATTAATATATTCATTTCTACGTCTTAATCTATTAAGTAAAGAAGGCTGCTGGAGAATGCTTCAGGCATCATATCCTCCATACACAATGTTTTGTGTAAAAGTTTAAATAATTAAATACAGATAAAAGTATTTCATGCCTATATTATAAATAAAATATATACTATTTTTGGTCATTATTAAATGATGTATATTTTTATGGAAAAGAAGACAAAGTAGACGGATCATCTTATGGTAAGTGATCCCGTCGCCCATGGACACACGCAACATCCGGAGAGTCGCGAGTACGATATCAACTTGGGAAATTCGATACAATAAGTTTATTGGATAGGATGAGTCGGGAGTAAGGATTTGGAGAGGATAGGAGTGGGAAAAGAAAAGGGTAGACATGGCCATCCGGCACTCCCAAAAGTCACGCATACTTTATTTTATGCCAACTTTATAATGGGCTGTGGTACTTCCCCGGACGAGCGGGCCGTAAAAGTGCAGCAAAAGCTGTGAAAGGATGTTATAGTCTACCACTTGCAAATAAGGCCGTAATACCTTTTTCTTTGCTAAGATATATACGAAATAATAAAATAGTTACAAATTTATTTTCACAGAAAATTACAAAAATCTACTTCAAACGCCACTTCGAACTTTCGAAACATATCTTCTCCGTTATTTTGAATTTAAAAACCAACTCCTGATCTAATTTTCAAAAAAAAATTGGGACCATTAAGGAAATATATTCTATCAGATAGAAATTAATTTTTAAATTGAGTTTATAAGTGGCAGAGATATAGAAAAAGATTCCTACATGTTGTTATTTTCATTTAAAAAACAAACTGCTAAGTCGATTTCCTTGAAAAAAGACTAGGACTAGGAGAGAAGAATACCCTATCAGACGAAAAAAGAATTTTTAGAATCGGTTCATAAATGACGGAGATATGCGCGAATGTACATAAAATAGAAACATCCGAATTGAGAACCTTCTCCTTTTAAGTCGGTTAAAAACTCAAAACAGTGTAATTTTAAATGTCCATTGCTTCAAAAATTAGCAATATCTTATCAAGGCATCGTTTGCTATTCGAAAACATAATAAATGTAGCACATAACTGCACTTAGAGTATTTTATAAGCAATAAAAGCTCGAGCGGCCGCAGCCACGTCGTAGCAGCGTAGCAAAAGGCGTAGACCTTCAAAATTCATGACCCGCCCCGTTTGAAGTGTAAACTCCACCGGCGGCACTTTAAAGGGAATACGTTTGTGCAACTTTCAAATGTTTGCGAACAGGATATTTACATTTAAATTTATTTGCGCCAAGTTTCCCTCGCCCATATTTTCCCCATGTCTACGTATTGCAGGAGTTCAGCGTAAGTTAAATTAAAAAAGGAATTACTTTTGCTTTGTGACTTCCTGTGTTCAAGGATCATGTGAAATTGTGTATGTGTTTCCGTAGCCTTACACTGTGTATGTGTGTGTTGTAAGTAAAAGTAACTCTTATAGAGGGTGACTTGTGAATCACCTTCATCACTTAAAAACCTTGTAGGGATCATATATGAAGAATAAAAATATGATTAAAAAATAAACATTGATTTGCCACCGCGTAAACATAATGAGAAGTTAAAAAAATAATGACGCTATTCATGGTTGTCGGTAGTCCGCTCGGATGGACACGGCGTAGCCGGAGTGAGATGGCAGCGGAGGGGGGGTCGACTGCCTCACGCAAACCAGCTGATCGCAGCCGCCACACTTCATTCTATATTGGTAAATTGGGGTTATAATTATGCCCCTAATTTTATTACATAAATATGATGGCAATCGAGTAACGAGTGCTCTCCTTTAATTTCGCAGATGACTCGCCAATCATTTGCCAACATTGAAAAATTTGAAAATAATATACAGGATATTATTTGCAAATTTTTCAATGTTACACCGAATTACAGATTATTATATTTTTGTTACTGACAGTGCCAATGAAATTATATTTTAATGCTAAACGCGTGCTGCTCCGTACATATATTGAAGCCGAGATTCCTCCAATTAAACAAATTTAAGTAGAATATTTTTAAGTGAAAAAACCATGTCCAATAACGGCTGTGCTCGCCCGGGGATGTACTACCGCTTTTTATAAAGTTGGCACAAAATAAAGTCTGCATGACTTAGGGGATGCCGGATTGCCATGTCTACCCTTCTTTTTTCAGACTCTCTCTCTCACCAAATCCTTTATCCCTACTCATCCTTTCGAATAAGCCTATTCTATCCAATTTCCCAGGTTGACAACGCACTGGGGACTTTTCGGATGTTGCGTGTGTCTATGGGCGACGGGATCGCTCACCATCAGGTGAACCGTTTGCTCGTTTGTTTTCCTTTCCATAAAAAAAATTAAACCCGAAGATATGAAGATAGAAACTTAAGAAATTTTCACCGAGAAACTAGATATGCGTATAAAGAACACAAGAGAACATTTTGAAAATCGCATCAATACTTTTAATTAAAAAAATTAAGTATCGGTTGGATAGAACGGCCTTAGGCCTTAGTAAAAAAGAATTTTATACATGCTTTTGATATATATAACAACCGTCGTGGGCAACCACAAGACACATATTATAGTTTGCCGCTTTGCTTGGAATGACTATTTAAAGTATTTGTATTATTAGGGCTTTAATAGTAAAAAATAAATGGATTCTGAAGTATGAGGAGGTCGTGGGTTCGAATCCTGCAGGGGAACAACAACTTTGTGTTGCTATTCCTTGGTTAGTTTAGGGCAATGCGGGTTGATCACCCGATTGCCCGAAAAGAGAGATGATCCATGCGTCGGATGGGACGACTAATTTAACAAGTTGTTTAAGTTAAATTCATAACGCGATCAAGCTTTTTAAGCTAGCCAATAGTTTCATATAATCATTCATTTTTTTCAACATAACAAAGACTAGAAAATAAAATACAATGGGCAGATAACATTTATTACTAAATCTCGAATAAAAAAAAACAGCATTTAAATATGTATTTAAATATATTAAAAAAATATTTACATGTAGTCGTTTCGTTTAATTCCTAACTAAACTAAACTTTACACAGTAGGTATACTAAAATATGTTTTAATCATAAAATGGAAAGGCCAGAACGTGAAAATGGTTTATTTCTTTTTGCTTGCTTTGTTTGAAAATTGATACAACTCGACTTAAGAACTTTTCAAGAGTGTTCCTACAATGAGAACTTTGAAGTATTGTTGAAGAGAGGGTCCCTTTTTTGTTCTCTAAGGCCTTTCATTTTTTCTTAAGTATGTTTTTGTATATGCCCATTTATTGGACGATTACAAATAACTTTCCTTTTTTCAAACTTATTTTGATGATTTGTTTTTTGTTGTAAATAATCAGAATATTCTCTTCTACATCGTTTAAAAACCTGGAATTTATAATAAATATCAGGACACTTCACAAAATCCAATAATAAGTATATCGATGTTAACATACTATATCCAATCAAGCAAATAACACCGGAAAAAAGTAATGATTAAAGCTTATCAAAAACATAATTTGACATTGTGCTTTCATTTTAAATGAATGTTTTAAAGACGCTGATTGTGTTTTTTAGGTATTCTGCATAACAATATATCTGATATAATTATTTTAACGAATATTATGATACTGACTTCAAGCGTCATAGAATTAAACGTTCATGGTACTATTTTTTTAGTTATTTTTGAAGTTTTAAAAAGCAACTGTCGGGTCGATTATTTATCACCACCTAGAGATTATATTCTTTAAAAAAATTCTATGTATATGTATGTATGTATAGATATATATATGTGTGTATATATATATATATATATATATACATATACATACATACCTATTATACATATAGTTTCACCAAATATCAATGTATCATGATCTAATTAAAAACATTTATCTTTTGTTACTATCTCCTGCTAAATAATAAAACTTAATTACGCCAGCATTATAGCTACTACTCATGTATATATAAATTTTTATTGAAAGAAAAGCCAAATAGCATATAGCTCGCCAGATGAAAAGCGATCATAATCACCCTAAAACTCTAGAGTTACAAAGCGGTTTAAATACAAAATAACGGTTACGGTGGCCAACCTCGAGATTTGCCGACTATCTAGGAGATATTACAGAGTATAAGTGTATGCGCAAACACAGGTACATTTACTGTTATTTAACCATATAGTATTTGGTTACATTTATTTATATCTTAGCATCTGTTTTACTATGCACTTTATGCTTGTACAACCTACGCTAATATTATAAAGCTTAAGAATTAGTTTGTTTGTTTAGTTGAATGCACTTATCTCAGGAAATAGAAGGTTTTAAGATATATAACATCATGCTATGGTCAATAGGGGCAGAGTATCAATATAAATGTAGCAAAAAAGGGGAATATTTATGTAGGTTAAACCGCAGTAAGCAACTAGAACCTGCTGTAAGTTGAACTTGATAGGTCAACCTCCCAAAACTCGAAAATAATTGTTTTTCCCCTCCTTTCAAGCACTGGGAAATCTTAACCCTCTATATGTAGAAATAATTAGTAAATTCTTTCAAGCTGTTTAGATCAACATATATCTAAAAACAGCTTAAAGGAATTCACCAATTATTTCCTCTCATAATTCGAAAAATAAAATGGATGTCTCTATCTTTTTTTTGAGATTATGAGAATTTACCTACATTATATCTTTAAAAGCAATTTTAAAGTGCAATAATAAAGATAAAAATTTCTGCAACTTGGATTGCTGCAAAAGGATTTTTTCATTGCTTTAAGTAAGTAAGCTGTCTTTTGTAGCCATTATTTGTATAATTTATGATAGTTGTTTTATTTACTACAAGCAATTTAAATAAAGAATATTAATTTATTGACAGCTTCTCAACTAAAGAGTTTTTGGGATTATCCATACCTTCAGAATGCATTAAGTCAATTGCCAAACAAGCTAAAGCTGTTAACATGCTTTACAATTTTTGATTGAAAACTTTCATTAATTATTCTCCCTTTTTTCAGCCGATTAGTTTCCCAAATAGATGTGCTGTCTATGGGACAGCACATCTATCTTGAACATACTATGAAATTTTTGCATGATACATGGATGGGTTTTGCCATTCTGAATGCTTATGTAGCTTAAACAGACATGTTCATCATTAAAAGACAAAGGTACTATTTAGGCCTGCACAATATATATCAATATTTTATGAAATATTGATATGAATGCAATATATCACTTCCACCTAATATTATTGAATAGTCTAATATCAATATATAATCAATTCATTTCATCTGATATATCAAACCTTGTTAAAATTTAATAACACACTTTCATTGAAAACTTTGAAATTTTGTTACTTTCTATTTCTTTACCCTTATTGTTTTTACTTATATCAATATCTGATCCACCATCAAAATAATGATAGAACACTATGGTACATCATATTAAAAAAACATATGAATATTTTTTTAACATAAACATTCCTAGTTCAATAGCCTTTTCCTTAATGGTTCAAATCTGAACAAGAAAAGGAGAAAAAGCAAATGCTACATTTCAAGTAAATATGTAGTTCTGTATTTTTTATTTATTTATTCCCTAGATTTATTCCCTAGATGCTCTAATTCTGCTTCTAATTCACCAAAATAATTCTGGAATATCCGATTTATGCTGAGTGACAGGCATTCAACCTCCTTAACAAAAGGATGGATGGTTATCAGGATATTTGAAGGCACTGACATCTTGGGAAAACTGTCAAAGATC
>JAOCPS010000015.1:1432462-1442843 GCA_025505425.1 Graphium colonna
GCAAAGGTAGAAGAAAGAAAAGATGTAGCTCTCCCCGTAGGCTGATTATGGCAATCGACCGAGCCGAGGTTCGTCGGCCCTCTCGGGCACCCTTGAGTCGGAATGCTAAACGTGAATTGAGTGCCAGCTCAAGCCGAGGTCCCCTCGGGGGCCCTCGAGTCTGAGTACTCGATGGAGTGTCCGTCGAAGCGACCTAAGAGCTCGGCGGCCTTCCAATCCGGTCACGCACGTAGAGTGGCGGCCCGAGACGAGGTTTCCTTAGGAATCTCTCGTGTTAGCCACTCAATAACGAGGTTTAGGCCAGGCGCACTAAGCGCCGGCCACCTCAAGCCCGTCGGATCTGCAGAGGCCCCTCTGGCCAGCAGTGATGATGCCTGCGACAAAAATAAATGTTGGGTTGAATGCGCTTACCCCGGTCAGAATTAAAAAATTGTTCCTGTATTGGATCGCTCATTTATCTAGGAAATCTTTAGGCTATATAACGACGTCAGGCTATAACCATTAGGAGCGGAGCATCAATGAAAAATGTTGAAAGAATAGAAAAAAAATTATGGGGTACATAATCGCAACGAGCAGTTACTATCTTGATATATTATAAACAAGGTTGTGTTATATCATTTATAACTTAAGAAGAAATGATTTAAATGATAAATATTTGTAGAATTCTTCTTCTCTATAATTAGGAGAATAATTATAAAAATATCAGAAAAATTAATGAAACAATAGAATATGAAGAAAATTAAGTTTTAGTAGCTGGCGGTAGAAAAGTCGTCTGTGCGAGTATAGTCGTTGCTATGCTCGCTTGACTAGGCTGTTTTTCTACAAGACAATTATGTAAAATGTACTAAATATTACATAATTGTCTTGTAGAAAAACAGCCTATATTATAAAACATATTATAACTGTAAAAATATTTTTTTTTATATTAATGCCTGTACTAAACGAATTTAGATTGTGCCGTGCCAATTTGCATCAAGTTCAGACTTTTTTTAGAGACTAGACTTATTATATTAACTCTTGCAGAAGTTCTTTTCGTAAAGAAAACCCGGGTCCAGGATATATATTATAAAATCGATTCATAGAAAACAGTTTCTACTACATTCTATATCTCTATGACTAATTGTGTAAACGTCATGTAGGTAAGGCAAATTCCATACTTTTATACTTTAAATTAATTTGTTGCTCAAAATTGATCCAGTGTCCTAAAAAATTATGAAAAATATTTACTATATAATTTTAATTATGATAGATGAGGCTTTTTGTAACCGCTTTTAGGCATTGTCCTTTGGAATATAGATACTTTATTGCTTGGGTTAACATAAAGAATGGATTTTAAATATAAAAAAAAATTAAAACACATACAAGTAAATATATATGTTGGATGAATGATAAGTCGGAATGTTTAAGTAATATATAACTATTATAAAACTATTTTTTTTTAAATACTATTGTTTTATCTTTTTATAAATGTTCACGAATAACTGCTTCATGTTTGAAGTGGTTTATATGATTTTTTTTATAAGAAAAAGCTAGAAACTATTGCCTAAAGTATACTTATCGCTTACTTTATTTCAGGTTGAGTTTGCAAGGGCGATGCGACTTACCAACGGCAACATTGAACCGCTGTCTTTTACGGTGCCCAGGATAAAGGTATATTGTTACGATAATTTCGTGAAGTTATTATTTGTTAGTTAAACAATATTGTTTTTGAGAAATTAAATAATATTGTTTTCTTGAATTAAATGATTTCGGCGATCTAAATACTTAATATAATGTAATATAAGTTAAAATAATATCAGATTATTTTTACAGAAAACTGCAAGAACTTCTCAGGGGTATATATATTTATTCTGTTATTTTTATTAGAAATATCCGATGCAAACCGATCATTGAGAACCTCCTCTCCTTTTTGTAGTCTGTTCAAATAAGGGACGTTGTATGCTGCTGTACTAATGAGCATTTTTTTTATTTTTGTCCGTCTCTGTTCGGATCGCCTAATTTCCAATATGGCTTAGTCCAATTCCGGGATTTAGATTGACAGATATTTGATGGTAGGTTTTATGTAAAAGAAAAAAAAATCAAAACACGAGTGACAAAAACCCGAGCTAATATCATGTGTATAAAGCGTATTTGCATGGGAAGGATATATTCACGTTAGCACATAATGTGACGAGATAGATCATCAAGAATAAGTTTTGCCAAATTAGACAGCTTGCTATTTGACAGTGGCTTAATTTTCTATGCTATTTTTTTCTTAAGAAACTACACATAGCTAGTCCAAATCGGGAAAATTAAAAAGTTAGAAAGTGGGTTCCTCATGAAACTGAACTAAAATCAGACACAAAAACGTTTGGATGCTTGTTTGATGTTAATAAATGTATACAATACGACACTCACAAGCGTTCAGCGCAGTGGTTAGACAAGAACAAATCCCCAAAACATACTCCAAAGTTTAGTGTTCATTAAAAGAAGTTGATGTTTGGTAGTCTAGTGCAGGTGTGATTCGTTACAAGTTCATGAAACCATTCTCATCGTTCACAGCAGAATACTGTTAGTAACAAGACAAAATGACGTTAAAACTTTTTCATCATCCTCCATACCAGACTACCATTTCTCTTGTAATTTCTTTTTTCTGACAACTTCTTGATAGGAAAAAAAAATTCCGGTAATGCAGTAAAATTAGCCTTCCAGGAATTCATAGACACTTGTGGACCAGGTTTATTTACCACTGGGCTGAACAACCTGCGGCTTGAATGCCAACAATGTTTTAATAATTTGAGCGCCTTCTTTGATGAGTAAAATCTTGTATTGTGTTTATAAATTATCAGCAAACTTTGATATTTTTCTACGGTAGAGAATGCTATGATCCTGTCTTTGTGCAATTTTAATTTGTGCATGAAATTATAAATAAATAAATTTCATAGTTGAAGACCTGATACAAAACACATTACTGTTTTGCAGAGTGAGCTATTCCAGGACGACCTGTTCCCCCCTACGCTGGTCACTTGGGAGCCGTGGCAGTCGGCGGGAGATTGGTTCGCGGGACGCAGGGTCAATCCCCGCACTGTTTCTCTGCAGCCGCAGGGCATGGAACCATGTGAGACTATTCCTTTCTAATAACATTTTAAAGCCTGTCTTCTTCATCCTAAGATTTACGATTTGCAAGAATAGCTACAACGCTTCTCTTTATTTATTCTAAGAATGATATTCTATGAAAGGAAGAAAACAAACGTGCAGACGGTTCATCTGATGGTAAGCGATCCCGTCGCCCATCCGGAGAGTTGCGAGTGCGTTGTCAACCTGGAAAATTGGATAGTTTTATTGGACAGGATGAGTCAGGATTAAGGATTTGGAGGCGATAGGAGTGAGAAAAGAAAAGGGTCTACCCTTTTCTTTTCTCACTCCTGGCCATCCGGCATCCCCAATAGTCATGCATATTTTTTTTATGCCGACTTTGTAAAGTATTGTGTTACTTCCCCGGGCAAGCGCGGCCATAGTAGTGCAGCAATAGCTCTGAAAAGATGTTATGCTCTATTAACGCCACGCAATAAGAACGCCCAATCCCTCCAGCTGATCCCTATAAGCATAGAGCAAGAGGTCATATAAGACACTCTTTAACTTTCTAACCTTCTTTATTCTTTCCATAAAATAATTCTATAACGTATAAGTCGAATAATAAGGGTAAAAAAAACTGGATCAAGTGCGTCACATCAATCCGCGTGCGGTGTCTCTCCAGCAACAGGGAATGAAGTCTTGTGGGACCACTTTGACTTTCTAGGAATAGTTGTAATATTATTAGTTAGCCTCCACTTCTATAAGTAGTTCAAAACCTCTTCTACCTGTCGTACGAATAATTTAAAATGTTCTTTTCTTATCCTAAGAAAAATTTAAAGTTAATTATATAGTTATAAATTTGAAGTCAGACAAAGAAAATTTCTAAATTCTCTTTTAATTGTAATAATTCTATTAGTCTTTATTTTTTATCTAACAGCTGCTTGGCATTGAGCCCTATTTTAAAATTTAAACAATTTAAATGTAATATTAAAAGTAAGTAAAATTTAAACTAAGCTTATTATAGCATTGCTGGATACTTTGATGACACAACTGCATGGTCACAGTACTGTTGATACTCGCGTAGGCCTAAAATCAAGTCAATGCATAAAAGAAAATTATGAGCCAACATTATTTTAAAAGAGCAACTGCTGAATCTGTGGCCAGCTCTTCTCAGTAGAATCTACTTTTTGAGCTGGTGGTAGCATCTAATGAACGAATATTTATGTAAAACTTGACTCTTCATAAGAGCGCGCAAGCGCCTATGTGAATAAAGTTAGTTTGAATTTGAATTTAAAAAAGATTGAATTTTTGAATAATCCTAATCAATGATATACAAAGTAAAGAAGATCCATAAAAATAACAATACTATTAATAAATTATGATATAATAAAAGCCTACATATTTCTTTAGTATCAGCACACACACAGTCCCCTGGCACAAGGGAGAAGGCTAAAGAGACCCCAAAGCCCAAACCGGACCTCATTAAGTCTCATGTACCTCTCGACCCCAAAGAGAAACAGGACAGTGTAAGTACTTTGGTCAATTTATGTATTAATCGCTAAATAACTTTAGAAATATTTTATATTCTTTGTGATTTTTATCTAAGCCTTTACAAAGAGTATCTCTTTCTTCTTGTAATATCGGTAATGCTCTTTCAATTTCTTTGGCTGTACAAATGCACTTACAGTTACTTGAATATCTTGTATATTTCTTCTTCTATTAAATTATTCTGGTATATTAAATATGTATGTGTAAAAATGCTCCAAAGATTATAAATCAAATATGTACTTTAAAATATATAGTGTATAGTAGTAGTATTATAGTGTTCTTTAATCTGCATATTTCGTAATTTCCAGATTATGAAGTCCATGAGCGCGCGTGTGGTAATGAATCTGAAGCTGGAACAAGACAACATGGAGGGTGTTGATGAGTCTGAATGGGATCAGTGATTCCATACATGATTCCATGCGTAGGACATACATACATAAGGACATAGAATACTTGAGGCTCATGGCAACCCTGATATGAGTTAACACTGATAACTTTATAAAAATGCTCCAAATTGTATGGTAATTTGTATTAGCTTAAACACCAATTTTGTAATTTAAAGTAAATATCATTTTCACTTATAAAAATGACTTCTAATACTACTGGTATGGTATCACTAAATAATGTTGAAAAAGCTAAATTATACATACTGGCGACATATTATTCTACATGTTGAATAATCATTTACATCTATTTTTATTTATTATGTAATGATAAACAATTTCATAATGAAATATTCTGTGTGTTTTGTGACATACAAAATTATATATGGTCAGTGAATAAAATTGGGACTTATAACTATTGCTCATTATGGGCGCAATTTTGCAATGCACTAGCGCAAGGCTTTTAATTGACTTAGACATGTATGCTTTTTTAAATTTATTTCGATATTAATTATTCGGTTATTTTTTTAATATCTTAAAAAATTAAGTGCTTTGAATGATGTATTATTTTATTTTAAATAATCCTTACTTAAAAAGAAAAATTCGTAGAAAATTATTGCGCGAAAATGCCATTTCATAACCTACAAAAAATTTTAAGATGGTTGTTTGTGAATTTCTGTTAAAACAGGCAGAAAGAAGTAACTATTAATTTTTACTCAATAGAAATATATGTATTTATATATAAAAAAAAAAGCTGAAGTTTGTATTGAATTTGTTTCAGTTATAAAATGCGTAGATACAATTAACTAAAACCAGAGTTATGTCAAGCGCTTTAAATTTAAATTGATTTTAATAAATTTCCATTTTCCCATCATGTAATATTACAAAAATAACATTTAATAAATAATTGTGCCTTGCGCAAGTGCCTGTGCATAAGGCGTCGTAATTTAGATCCGTCTTTTATATACCATATCCTATTTCAGATACAACATATTGTAATGGAACTTATGATAGCGTGTACGATAATATTTAGCAAGATTTGTAACCCTTTTGATACTCGAACAGAAGCTTTATTCTTGCAGTTTAGAAACAGGAACAAACTCTCAGAATATCTCTTAGTAGAGCGATTTGTATCAACAAAGTCATGTCAATATGATTCAAAACATGAGTTAAGGTAAATTATTCTCAATTAATAATAATAGAATTTCTGAATTGCAAGAGTGAGGTTTAAATAAGTAATTTTGTATTTTATAGGACTTTTTCACGAATACACCAATATTTAGCTCCATATTTATGCTCTCTAGCAATTAAATAGTAGAGTTTAATTAAACATTTACTGATTTAAATACGAAATGGACACATATAATGTTACTAAAGCTATATTATTAGCAAGAAAATCTTTTTTAAAACCTATGAAAAGATTTTTTTTAAGATAAAGGTATAAAAAATAGTGTGGCATTGTTTTTCTTTAAAGTAATTTAATTTTAGTAACAATGTATGTGACATGCTTAGAAACTATTTAATTATATATAACCCTATAGTGTCATGTAACATGATCTCAATGAGACAGACCAAACATTATCTGTGACTTTGCAACCATTGCTCATTTCAAAACATGTTAGTTTTATGTATTTCCTGCTGCATTTGCCCATTTTTTATAAAATTTTCATTCTGAAGTATGAATGTCAAGTTGACATTGATATTACATTTTTGACATAGACCATAAAGGTGTCATATATGTAGAGATAGTGAGTTAAGCTAAAAGGAAAAGCCGTTTATTTCTCCCTTAAAAACACGAAAACAATTTAAAAAATAAGAAATATATGAAGTGTCACTAATTACAAGCATTTACCAAATTAATTTTCTTTCTCTTTGTATTACTGTGACAGGCTTACATGAATGCTTATAACTTACTCACTCTATATGTATGATATATCTTTCGACATATTTTTATATATTAAATGGTTGTGCACATACAAACGAATATGATCACTTTTACAGTTTTTTACCTAATAATTTGTTGGTAACAACATATTATAACATCATAGCATATTCCTATGTTAAAAGTAAAGCTTAAACTAATATTAATTTTAAGGTTGCCACCATCTGATCGACATTCCCGATATTGCCATATGCAATGCATTTATACGGACGGATCGTTTATTTTTTGTATTTAAATATAAATATATATACATAATGTACACCTTAGATAGGGTCTAGATTATCTCGTAGGGAATTGACGTAATGTAACCGATATAATATTGTAGTCATTCGTAAAATATATATAAATATATGGAGAGGGTAAAAAATTAAAAGCGCTTAGTATCGCTAGTTGATGCCATAAGAATCCATCACGTCTTTGCTCAAAACGCCAAAGAACTAATTTTTGCACTCGGCATGGAAATATGTTAATTTTTTTTATTTACAATTTGTTTTTTTTTTGTTTGTCGGGTCGAATTTATTTTATGTGACGCCATTACGATATCAAAGATAATTAATGCGTGATACTAACTAGATAGAAATAAAATGCGATGGACTTTTAAGCACTCTGAAACATTGTTCTTGACTTAATACCATAGGCAACCTTTCCAGGATGTACATGAAAATCATATTTCCACATTTTAAGTGATTCTATTGGCTATGAACCACACCATAGGAATGGTTGTTTGTGTTGCCAGTCTTAATAAATAATATAACAAGACCTAGGTAAGGTGGAGCTAGAAAAATAATCAGGGTTTGAAATGAGAAGCAGTAAGAAAAAAGATGGGTATATACAGCATATTTTGTGTTAGTTATGTATGGATCTTGCTTTTATTTAAAAATGTTGAAATACTACAGATCTGAGTTACAAATACATCTGTAGTCACAGATTAAAGACAATGTTCATTTTGTTTGTGGAGCCATTATTCATTTTTATAAATATTAACCGGAAACTTATAATATATTTTGGAGAGTATCTTTTACACTTAACGCATTTAAAATACATTTGTATTTTAAAGTAAACTATCTTTTTTAAAGCAATCTTTATGAATTTGCTTGTTTCTTCAATTTTCATGTACATTCTGTATGTTATTAATAACTTTAGGTTTTTTGTATAAACATCACTTTTGAACATTAAAGTAACAATTCGTGAGTGCTCCTATTTTATTCATATTTAATTAGCTAATCTATTAAATATACATTTTCTTATGAAATAATGTGTACATTGTCTGACAACGCTCATCATATTTGATACTAACTCAGGACATTGAAGCCTCGCTATCATTGTAATATAAACTCTTAGTAGAGAGGAATTAGGGTATGTTTTTCAATAAATAATTTGAATTTTCACTTGTCCTAACTATTGCTGTCATTGTATTTGACGTGAATCTCATTTTCTTAGATAGTAGAGGTAGTCTATTTAGATAATTTACATGTGTATTTTTTCCTTAAAACTCTTCTGTATCTATTTGTAATGAATTAATGATAAATAATCGTTATTTAATTCGCTAGTCAAAAAAAATCGTATGACATTGAAATTGATTTTCCAACATTGCATTTTTTAAAATAACATTTACAAATTAACAATTCAGTCCTAATATTTATCTCATATCTGCAGATTTTTGCTCAAAACTCCGCCACAATACATTTTTTTGAAAAACATCTAATTTAAGGTCTTTTTTATTGCGAGCTGCAAAGATTATAAGTCTCGAAACAGAAGCGAAGTCATTTTATGTTCAAGTATTATGATTTTTTTATGTATAAAACAATAAAATATTGCCGTAATGTAATCTGTCAACCTAAAAAAACATTTTATTTAAAATTGGTTATAAAATTATAGTTGTAAGATCGATTGCAATATTTTGCTATGAAATATGACTTTTAAATGTTATAGAATATAACTGTAATCATCAATATGCATTCACACTTTTATTTTATCAGCAAAATAAAGCTAAGGAATGAGCACAAACACAATTTCTTCTGAAAATATTGGAATATCAATGCATTCAAATTATTTGTTTACTTCAATGTTATTTCATGCTATTGTATAGAGTAAATACACAAGTCAATGAAATAGAAAGGTACTGCACATACTTGAGCACAAATAACTAAATTTTGCAACACATCTGTCTTCTTGCCGCGACCTTGTTGTGAAAAGACAATAATTTCTACGTAATTTTGATACTTTCAAAATATTAAAAAATCATTTTGTTTAAGTGAATACTTCCTTTGGCATACCCTACATAATTTTTTTTATAGGCTGTGAGGGTGGCAAATCTATAAAACTCTGAGGTGAAAGGCTCGATCGGTGAACTCGGAACAACCGAGTGTACCCGAATGAGAAGCGCCGCAAATACATTTTCCCGTAGGCTGTAAGTGAGGCTGATCCGTCACTTTCTGAGGTGAAAGGCTCGATAGGTGAACTCGGGACCGCCGAGTGTACCCGAGCGAGAAAGATACAGTTAGCTGCTCTTTATTGCGATTGCCAATGAAGTTTTCACTTCTCCTGTGCGCTCTTTAAACAACACACGCGTTTTTTTTTATTTTGTTTGTGTTTGCTATATTGCCATATCTTTAGACGATCCAAGGTATTTTCAAACTTATTTGTGTTGTTTATTATATCTATATTATGTATGCATTTACCTTGTGTATTTGCTAATTCGTAACTTTGGTGCCAAAACTGCACTGATTGGCTGTATTTTGTAAGTATGTGATTACGTAAGCAATGTTATTTAAAATCGGAAAAATTCGGTTGCATTTTATATGATCATGTACTTTATATATCGCGCAAAATTTAGATGTTTTAAGTTCGTTGCAGTCGGTCATTTGTGTATTTTGCATCTCGCTCTCGCTGCATTTAAATTCGCATGATGTCTCGCTCTCACTACACGTATGTGCGAAGGATATTGATGTAAAAAGTTGTGCATTATATTGTAATAGTTTTTGGAGCGAATTTTGTACTCAAGTTGTACAATAAATATGACTTGCATTTAAAATTTGCGCGATCTGTCTTACTGTCTACGATTTTGTCATTAACTTGTGATTATTTTGAATTACTCGTATCTCTTATTATGTATTATATGCAATAGATATTATACTCGCGTATTATTTACACTGAAAACCTATTTATTGTGAATTCACTATTTATAATTTAATTTTTTTTCGAACCCGTGTATACTGTTTGTCGTCTTTTGTAAAATGTGACGAACCACACACTCCAAACGCATATGTGTGCGTGATTTTGTATTATCATACGTTGTAAGCCCAACAGATATTCCCTAGTGTTTAAGGTTCAATATTTGGAGATATTTTTATTATTTGCATTTTTTTATTAAACTCTTGCTAAATTTTCGTGTATTTCTTCCTGCGTGAGAAAGAGAATTTGAATCCTAAAACCTTTCCATCCCTTTGTTACT
>JAOCPS010000015.1:1454885-1468767 GCA_025505425.1 Graphium colonna
ACATTCGCTCGTAGAGACTCATACAGTACACAACTTATCAAGAACACGTCTCTTATTTTACCGTACCTTCTGATACATACATTAGAATACCACAATATAACCGACATAAGGTAAAGTGGTAACAACATATAATTATCATACGGTAAAAGGTAATAACATAGTGTAGATGTTATTGTAACATCTTATAAGTGTGTAGATGGTTTGTGATTAGAAGCGTAATAAATTTAATCAAATAAATAAATGAAAGTCCTCCTGACTGAATTATTGCCACGGCCGCCAGTCTAATCTGAGATTAGCCAACAGTGCAGGAGATATTATGGTGCGCATAGCCCAATGGGACGAATATCTGACATGACCGGAGAAAGATCAGGCACAGGACCGACATTTTACATACCTGTCCGACGCATAGATCATCTTCCTTTTCAAGCAATCAGGCGATCAGGCCACATTGCCCTATCCAACCAAGAAACAACAACACAAAGTCATTGTCCCCCCGCGGGATTCAAACTTACGACGTCCGGTTTACAAAGCATGGACCCATATTCCTAGGCTATGGAGGCGGTAATGAATTTATTTACAACTTATAAAATATTTTTATTAATATATTTATTTATTTATACTTTATGCACAAAATATGTACAATGGTGGACTTAATGCCCAATAAGTATAGGTGGCACAAAGAAAATCAGGTAGGTGCGCATAGATATAATGAAACATAAGAATGATATTTAAATCCTTAGTATTCCATAATATGTACATACATAAAATCAAATACATACATAATATTATTTACATAAACATAAATAAAAACTGAGCATAAAAACCGAATATGTATACTTCTCTTAAATATAAATAACTAAAATGATGAATTTAATGAGCTAAAAACTTTTTTAATATGTGATCTTTTGCCTTTTTTTTAACGCAAAGCTACTCTTAGCCACTCTGATTTCGGTAGGTAGCGCATTCCACAGAAGAATAGATTAGACATGGAAAGAGGAGTGCAAAAAGTCAGTGCGATGGAAAGGACAATGGAGAAGAATATATCCTTACGAATATGAAATTTTGTTAATACGATCCCATAGATCATCTCTTCAACTATGCAGACAATACTCAAGTATGAATTTTTCTGACAATGCTTTTTCTAAAAAAATTCTTGTGACAATTTAAGTTTTCAAATTCCATATATTATGTTCTTCATAAGAAACGACGTTACAAAAAAGATCCAATATCAAATTAATTGCTACAGTAGTTATATACTCAGGAGTACATAGCTATATACAAATATGTATAACATAGGATATATTTATAATAACAAACTTAAAGAAATTTTTATTTAATTGTTTAAACGTGCTAATTTGTGGAAATTCCAGATGGAATTAAAATACAATATGTAATGAAATTTCAGGAGAAATATTTTCAGGCTAATTATCATTAAATTGCGCCACATAGAGGCTAATCTGATATATAAGGCGGATGAAATCACCTTACAGTAGCAGTAGTCGCCCTAGCCGAATTTCAGTAATTGTGGCCAACTCACAAGGCTTAAGGCAATGAAGGCTCTGTCCAAGCCAATCGTGCATATAGTTGTGTGTTTATTACTGTATTGTTTTCGTTCTGTAGAAACACCATTAATATTGCCTTTCTTGACTTCAGATCCTGTCGTATTAGTAGAGCTCTGTACAACATATGCAACAGTTATTACTGTCTTTTTTAAGGAAAGGAAGACAAACGAGCAGACGGTTCACCTGATAGTAAGCGATCCCGTCGCCCATAAACACACAACATCCGAAGAATCACGAGTGCGTTGTCAACCTGGGAAAGTGGTTTGTAAAATTGGTATATTGGATAGGATGGGATCGGGATTGAGGATTTGGAGAAGAAAGGATTGGGAACAAAACGAAAAGACATGGCCATCCAGCATCCCCAAGTCACACAAACTTTATTTTATGCCGACTTTATAAAGGGCGGTGGCTTCTCCGGGTGACCACGACCGTATAAGTGCAGCAAAAGCTGTAAAAGGATGTTATGCTCTACCATCTCAAAATATTCAAATAATTAAAAAAATATCAAGTATTATGGACTAAACGTGCAATTAAATAATTTTCTCTGGAAAAGAATAAGCAAATAACTTTCACAAATAATTTGCTATTAGAAACTGCTAGGCGTTTAAAAATTACAGAATAGTGTGCTCATTTGCTCCTAGATAGGCACATATTATGTGTAATCTATAGGATTTCTCTTTACACTATGACAGTTATCAGCATATGCCATTTAAGAAGTAAAAAAGAGATTAACCTTGTCTACACACATGCAAGAGAAGTCAGCCATGTTATCTCATCTAATATTATAAATGCAAATATAGCTAATAAAGGTTTACCGTATATAGGTTATTTTTGTTGTTCGATGTATCAGAAGGTAAGGTAACATAAGAGTTGTTGTTAAGATGTTTACTAAATGAGTCTCTCTGAGCGAATAATCTTCTGACTCTAGATTGGTTGGTTGGACATAGAAATATTGAGATGAAAGAATGGTGTGGACAAGTCTATAAAATTCTAATGTGACCGTGACGTGGTTTGCGTCACAGAAGCTTGAAACTTCAAGTGTATGAAATATTAGCTCTACTCTCCAGAATAATATTTTTTTACTTACGATGAACATAACGAGTTCAGACACAAAAAATAATTACTTTTACAGTAAAAAAAACCGCGAAACTGACTCCAAAACTCTTCGAAGTGACTGTTTGTGAAACAAATATTGTAGTATTTTGTTTTAATATAATTTACAACAAAAATATTCAGAAAGCAATATTAGTAATTTAACTAAAATAATCAATTGATCCTGCTCCGCGCGACATGGTGCCAAAAACGCTGGCTGCAATTCCTTGGACCCCACGGACCTAACGTCTCCATAGCAAGTGGCACAAATAGGTAGTCCGCACTGATAGATTCTTTTGATTACAAAAAGAAAAATTAGATCTATTTTCATAAAAATTATATGGGACCACCTCGTTGCTACATCGTTTAAGAAAACGAATTTTAAAAATCGGTTCATAAATTACGAAAAAATCAGATCAGGTACATACACAAGTTTATTTTGACAGAAAATTACAAAAACCGACTTCAAACTCCTTAAAATATACTTTTAAAACATATCTTCTTTGTCATTTTATAATTTTGTAAAAGAAACTACTAATCCGATTTCTACAAAAAAATTGTAGGGCCATTATGGAAGCGTCTTGCCTTGCCTACCAAATAAAAATATTTTTTTCAAAACAGTAAGTTACTATTTTTATTTCAAAAATAAACTAATGAATTGATTCTTCTGAAAATTTTATGGGACTATCTACAAAAAAAAAATTACATAAAATTAATTTTGTTATTTTAAGATTAAAGATATACTGCTATTTACCAATTTTTCTCAAAAAACTTTATGTGAGCTAATCTGATATGATGGACCATTCCGGAAAAATAACCTATAAGATAAAATAAGATTTTTTTTTTTTAAATTAGCTCATAAATGTTCAAAGGTATGCGTGAACGTACATTAAAGATATAAACATTCGAATTGTGAACCATCCTCCTCTTTAACACTTTTATTAACTTCGCTTGTATGTTTGTTTGTAACCGACTTCTTTGGACAGTATTTTGACCCACTTTCCGCGGACAGATTTTGTTCAGACTTTGCAGACTTTTCAGGGGCCGAAGACATTACAATAATTTGATAAGCATATCCCATTATCCTGACCAGGATCGCCAGGACTTATAAATATTTTACTTTTTAGTTCGATTTCTCATTAAAGCGTGTTTTTTAGTTTTTTAAACTGTATTTTATTATTTTAAGTCTGTTGAAATATCTGTAACCGAGAAACACACGTCATATTTTAGTTTTAACCGTTACGTTTACTAAAACGTGCATTAACAAAAATTGACATACGGGCATATCAATTACCGTGTTCTATATAAAAATTAAATATTTAAAACAAAAATCTTTAAGACGCACTTAAATATCGATGGCCCCCACGTTCTATCGAAATTGAAAAAGTAACGTTTTTATTTCATTGCGCGACTGACAAGCAGAGACAAAGATTTATAATATTCTATAAATAAAATATAGAGCAAAAATAAATGAAAATCTCGGAATCGCGAAAAAAATCGCGATAAAAATCAAAATCTAAACATAAAGTCGCTTTACTGTAAAGTAGAGAATTTTCAGATTCGATAGTTTACGTGGGGACCGTCGATATATATCTTTGTAAAATGTAAAACGGAGTAGGGATTATAATGAAAAATCAGGCATTTCTCTACAAATTGCTCCAGATTTTAAGAGATAAAGAAATTTTAATAACATTAAAAGCTCTTAACGTCATTAAAATCTCATCTTGCGATTTATGCTTCGATTACCTCGTCCCAAGATATCGAAAGATGAATAAGTTTTTATGCCAAAGATTTTTTATCTATTCAGTCATGATATTTAATTAGCTCCATCGCTTATCATAAAATCTTTAAGTAATTTTAAGTTAAAATTTATTACGTTTACAGCTTTTTTTATTTATTTTAACAGAAAATTACGAAAACCGACCTCAAACGCCTCAATGTGCATTTCGAAATATATCTTCACCGTTATTTTGATTTTAAAAACAAACCACTAATCCGATTTTATAAAAAAAAATGTAGGACCATTGTAAAAGCATACCTGACAGATAACAAAACAGATTTTCAAATCAATTCATAAGTTGCGGAGATATGTGCGAACATTCCTCAATTTTGTTATTTTTATTTAAAACACTACCTAAAAGACGGATTTTTTGAAAATTTTATGAAACTATCTAAAATGTATGATCGATCATACAAATTTTTTTTTCAAATTGGTTCATAAATGACGGCGATATGCGCAAAAATACATAAAATCAAATTTTTTTATTTAGATTTAAAAGAAAAACTGTTGAACCGATTTTCCTGAAAATTTTATGGGACCATTCCAGAAGAATAGCCTTAAAGATATTTTTTTTTGAAATCATTTCGTAAATGGCGGAGAGATGCGCGAACGTTCATAAAAAAACATAAACATTCGAATTGAGAACCCTCCTCCTTTTTTGAAGTCGGTTAATATGAGAGATTAACCACAAATAAATATTAACATTGAGTGTTGGATTTATCAACGAAATATATTATCACTTTTACTATTAATTCACTTGAATTTTTATAAATCTTTTTATTTTGTCATATCATATGCCGAACTTTGATAAAAATAAAGATGGCGCGTAACTGAATAAATTATTTTAGTGGCTTTAGTAAAAAAACCAAGATGGCGCATAAAGAAAACACGTGACGATGCTATAAAGTTTTACCCTCAACGCGCCTTAAGAAGTTTCACGTCAAAGATTAATAGAAAAATCATTTTCCAGTGAACCAAATTGTGAATCTAAACCATTCTCGAAAGCCCTTGAACTCACATACATAATTTTATCAAATTCTCTTCCGCCGTTGAGGAGGAATTAAGTGACATATAAAGTAAACTTGGACATAATTTGTGATAAATTTGGACTTGCTATCAAAGTGAGAGACGAAATAAATTAAACGTCGTTAATAGATAGAAAAAAATAATCGTTTCGGCTTCGGATGAGGCCCATAAATATCAGGATTACATTAAAATTAAATCGAAAATAATTTATCTTCGTAAAAAAAAATCTCGGATTTTGTGAAGCTGTTATAAGTATAGTCTTGTGTCTCTTATACTCCAAACTGCTATTATAAATCATAGTAATATAATAAATGTAAAAGTTTGTATGTTTAGATGTTTGTTGCTATACACAAAACCGGTAAAATTTCAAAGGCGGTAGAGCATAACATCTTTTCATTGTTTCTGCTGCACTTCTACGGTCGCGCTCGCTCGTGGAATTCCCACCCGCCCTTTATGAAGTCGGCATAATATAAAGTATGACTTTTCGATTTGCCGGATGGCCATGTCTACCCTATTCTTTTTTTAACTCCTTTCCTCTCCAAATCCATAATACCGACCTATTCTATCCAATAAACTTATTCTATCCGGTTACCCAGGTTGATATCGCACTCGCGACTTTTCGGAGGTGAACCGTCTGCTCGGGCTTCCTTTCCATTTAAAAAAAAAGATTTGATTGAAATTAGCCACTCGGATAGTCGGATAGTTTATTGGTAAGATTAAGATATAAAATTGTTTTTGGACAAATAATAAACAGATGAAATCACAAGGAACAACCAATTTTAAACATACTAGGTTATTTCTATTTCTATATCTATAATTTTTTTACCTAATTTTTGATAGATATTTAGGTATAACTCAAATTGTACTATATTATAAACTTTATTTATTTCTACTTTTTCTACAATCAAATGTATACAGGTAATAGAGCATCTATTCTATTTTCATAATATGCTTTAATCTGTTTTAAAGAGACGGTCGGTTTTAGCGTTAAGTGGTAGAGTATAACATCTCTTCACAGCTTTTGCTGCGCTTTCACGGCCGCGCTCGCCCAGGGAAGTACCACCGCTCATAAGGAAGTCGGCATAAGATAAAGTTTGCATGACTTTTGGGGATGCCCGATGGCCATGTCTACCCTTTTCTTTTTACACTCCTTTCCTTTCCAAATCCCTAATCCCGACCCCATCCTATCCATGAAACCTATTTCATCCGATTTCCCAGGTTGGCAATGCACTCGCGACTCTCCAGATGTTGCGTGTGTCTATGGGCGACGGGATCGCTTACCACGAGGTGAACCGCCCGATCGCAAATGAAAATATAATTAAACCTCCTTTTTCTCAAAACGCTTCTCCAATCAATGATGGTTAACCATCATTCTAAAATCGTCGTTTTGTCTACCCCGGGCCATTCTCAGGTGACGTCTTTCTAGACATAACTTTTTTTTATACCAACGATTTTACCCGTCATGAACTGAACCTTAACTTCTCGTATCGGTGATTACGATGTGCGTCACCCAATATATCATGAATCACCATCATTTAGCCTAATATTTCCTAATCCGGAACAAAGGGCTTTAAGTATCTACCATGCACTGCGGTCCTTCGCTGTGGTTTCCAGGTCCCTTTCCACTAACCTCTTCAATATTGCTTGTCGTCTGCCTGGCCTTCTACATCCGGATGCTTGCTTTCTTAATGCCTATTTAGCTAGATGGCTTAGATCTCCTGAGTGTATGACCAATCCAGCGCCACTTTCTCAAGGGAATCTCTTTGTCGTTTAGCTTCTGAATGGTTTGCGGCCAGTTAATCCCTACAATACATCATAGACATTTATTAAAATTTAATAAAATGTCTACCAATGACTATTCACTTTCACCATAAAAGAAAACATAATTAATAATAGTGATAGTGAATAGTCATTGGAAGAGGTAATGCCAACCTTATTACGTGTAGGTCACGTATGGAAGTAGATAGTAAATTTTTTTTAAGGGAAAAAAGAAAGGAGTGGATGGTAATGATCTCTCAGCAACCTCGTTTATCTCTAGTCTCACGTGAGTTATACAAAAATAAAGTGCTTCCCTAGGAATAACCGTATTTTTAACAGACTTCAAAAAAGCAGGCATAGATCGAGGTGGTAGAGCATAACATCTTTTCACAGCTTTTGCTGCAATCGTAAGGTCGCGCTTGCTCGCCCAAGTATCAATGCGCTTTACAATGTTTACATAAAATATAGTACGCGTGTCTTTTAAGAATGCCGGTTGATCATTCCTACCGTCTTTTCCCCTCCAAATCTTTAATCCCAACTACATCCATCCAATAAACATATGCTTTCTAATTTTCTAAATTGACAACGCACTCGTGACCCTTAGGATGTTGTGTGTCTATGGACGACGTGATCGCTAAAATCAGGTTTACCGTCTGCTGGTTTGTCTTCCTTTTCATTAAAAAAAAAGAACCACCACTTTTCTGTTATTTGTGTTTATTAATTAAATATTATACAGTTAACGATTTCTCTGCTGTAAACCAATGTTTAAAATTGTTTTTTTTTAAATGATGTGTATTCTGGAACCTGAAAAATACTACAAAATCTTAACGTCCTAAAGTCCTACAAAATTTAAATAAATATCGGTCTTACGCTTTCTTTTCAAAAAATTCTTCTTTAAAATTATACCAGAAAAGTCAACTCCTAAGGCTTTACAAATTTGCTTTGAAAATAATTAATTTTTAATAATACTATCTCGTGTACTTACAGTGATCGCTAACTGCTTTTGCAGAAATAGAATTTTATATATTTTAAACGATAAAAATGTTTTAATCTTTTTATATTTCATATTTATTTAATATTATTCAATCTTTGCCCAGAATTAAAAAAACCTTATAGACAGCATTAGTTTTAGTGACATCTATGTTATATACTTTGAACTTAGTCACTACGTCAAGTCTGTATAACTGTAGAGGTCGCTTATTCAGTATTGTTAGATTTTAAATACTCTATGTAAAGCCTAATGATAGGTATGGTGTGAATTTATTAAGGTTTTTTTGTTTTATTTTTCACAGGACCTTCATGGTCTTGCTTTTATTGATGTAAAATTTGGGACGGATCAAATTTAGTTACCCACGACTATTTTTTACAATATTTTATCTTTGTTTATTTAAATATTTAATGTTTAATGAAATAACCATCAGATATTTAAAAAAAAAACTGACATTTTTTTGATTCATAAACAAATTAATATTAATGAATATTTAAGGACTACAATGATAAAACACCCCATAGCCAAGTAAGGATTAAAATTTTCATTAAGGTATCTATTTTTTAAAATATCTGTTTATATTGCTCATAATAACCAAAAAGGTCGATTACTAAATTTTCAAAAAATACTGTAATTAGGTGTATTACGATTATAGAATAAACAAAAAAAAATGGCAATTATAGTTAGAGTTTGTTCTAGGGTTTATATATATAAATCTGACGATTTAGTAGTTAGTGACAATAAATACGATTTTATTCTAAATAATTATTTTATTATATATTGTATAAAATAATTATTTAGAACAAAATCGTTTTATTGACACTAACTACTAAGTTGTCAGAATTATAAGATATTTATTTTTAAACAGAATGATAGACATACAGAGAAATATATTATTGCTGTAATAAACAGTGATTATGTATTTGTTTACTATTTTCTATGTATAGAAATTGGCAAGTAATAATATTATTATATGTTATAGAAAGTAAAGTGTACATAATGGTTTAAAGTAATAAAACATTTACTATTTAAACAGTCTGGTTCTTCCGAACAATAGAAAATTAAGCAAAAAAAGATGAGAGGTGTACTCATTTTACCTTATTATTAGCTATATAGACATATATAGACTTATATATATACTAGTACATTGCTTACAGGAATCGATGTAAAAAAACATTCGAAACTGAAATTATCTGCTCTATTGATAAAGTAGTTCTGCATAAAAGCGACATCTTGCAGAAAGTTGAAAACATATTTGAAAACATCTGATTGCTTTTACTGTCAATATGTGACATCTGAATCCAAACATATGTTTTAATTGTCAAATATTTAATTTCCAGAAATGATGACTATATAAGTGTAAAAACTAAAATAACGCTGTTTTTTGTAAGTTAATCAATATTATAATATTGTCGTGCAAATATTTAACGTATTTTAAACGATTTTAGTGTCATAATAAAATATTACTCTGCCATCTAGGTAACACAATTGTAAAAATTATCGTAGTTCACAGTTTACCCGTGGCGCTCTCAACCCAAACAATGAATTCCAACATGGAGGCAATGTGCTACACAGTTTGAAAATGCAGGCCGTGTCATGCTTTGAAAAAAATCATTTTATACTCGAATTTGGTGGAAAATGTCGGACCCCAAACGTGCTACTCTTATAACAGTGGGTGCTCCAAAAAGTGCAAAGAATAATGTGACTAAAACAGTGAGATTAACTATAAATTTGGATGAAAGCAACGAAAGTAAATATCCCGAGCTGAATTACAAGGAACTAGTCATAACAGAAGAGGTAAGTTATAACAGAAAATCATAGCAATTTACGCAACCATACTGGTTTTTCAGCTCTTTGTAGCGTATAGAATACTGTGGAAATATAAAAATAAGGTTAGCTTGTAGCGTTAGGCGGGCAAAGGCTGTTTCAAGTAGGACTTTGTAGTAATCCCACAATATATTTTTGCTTACGTTACACAGCAATGCATTAGGTTTGTAACATGATTTTGCGTTCACGAACACTACGTGAAGCCCAGATATCGGTCGCCATGTTTGCAACAATCTTGGAAGAACGTTGACAACATAGGACATCAATCTGCGAACGCAATGTTTGGACCGCGCTCTGTTGCTTTGATATTATTCACATAATTTTTATATAAGTTGAATGTAATTTTTTTCTCTATTTAACCGTGTTACGATTTACACGTTGCATTATTGATGACGACACTGATAGGTACTCTCGATAACAAAATGAGCGAAAGTAGGAATAGACATTTGATGACCTAGCCTAACCCTGCCTACTGAATTGTCGTCGTGTCCGCGAAACAATTATTTTTAGATCGCTTTCTAACGCTGACGATAAATTAGCATTTAAGCTGAATTTTGTGACATCTGTTATAGTTCTTACATATTTGTACTGATGTGAAGCGAGATGTGAGATATTGTGCGTTAGTGTGTGTAGGACATTTCGTTTGTGTGCCGGTTCTCTAGTTGGATTGCTTTATTATTTTTGCGATAATGTTATAAAGCTTTGTGTCGTGCGGTTTATATTATAGCGTACAATCGATTCTGCTTAGGTTATGTATTTGTTTGGGAGCTTGACTTTGCAGTGGTGCCAAACGCGCGGGTGTTATTTAGCTTGGCAGATCGGTTAGCGACCTTTTGCTTGCGCCTTGTGTGATAAATATGTACTTATATATGAATCGATTACTAGGTAAATAGTAAATAATGTACTATAATATAAGATTACGTGGAAGAGTCGTATTTCACATATTGTTGAGTGACTGATGCTTATGTCATTCATTATTTATATTTGTCTTTTGTGAATTCCGCGGCAAGGATCTGATTTTAGGTTATCTTATGAACACTTCCCCCGTTATTTATAGCTTTGGATCGGAAACACGGCTTCCATGAAATGACAGCCATTGTTTTGTTTGCAGTGTCCGGGATGTAGATTTTACTTTTTAGGTTAGGATGTATTAATAATAGTATACTTTTTGAGTTTTTGCGTAAAATAGTATTTTACGTTTAGTTGCATATCGACATGTGTATGTAATTACTACTACAATAATGCAGTTGATTATCTTGTTATGAAGATTTTTAAATATGGTGCTGCATTATTTTTTTTATAAAAATCTTTTTATTTTTAAATATTAAATCACGTGTTAAGATCGTTCGTCGCTCAGATTGTATTATATGTAATCATTGTGAGCATGAGTCACTTTTTGAAGTCCCGTTTAATTCTTTTGGCGTTTTTTCTTATTTCTTGCGTAGGGCTGTCACTTTCAAGTAAAATTATTGCGTTTATAACCGTTCGTTTTTTTTATATTTCAATGTTTAACCTTTTGAATTTCGTACGTCCGTATTGTTTGCGCAAAATATGTGAATTCGTTTTCAATTGAATAAATACAACGAATAATATATTGTCTCTATAACAGTTTTATAGTGATAACATGTTTCACCAGCTACTGATTAGTAATTCATTTTACTTTCACTGGACGAATTCAAGTTACAGGTTTTTCGCGTTCTTTAAGATAGTTTAGATAATTTCAGATAAACAGCGATTTATTGTTAACCTTGAAAACGTTTTAATCTAAATATTATTTGCGGCTATTATATAATGTGGACGGTGATAGTGTTTTTGATTGTTTTTTCTTCTTACATAAATTACGTCATGATGTATTAGAATAAATTTTAGGACGTTGTAATCTATCAGTGGTAAAGATAAGATATTGTAGTTTAGCAGTTATTTTATACGAAGGAACTTATGCACTTGCTAGATCTATATATCTAGATTTTTTTTGGAATATTTGATTTGTTCCGTAATTCTCATTTTTTTTTCGTTATTTATTTTGAAGGCATCATGTAAGAATAAGTATATTACGTTATTTTTATATTAGTACGACAAAGCTACAAAAAGAGCGTTATTATTTCAGTCCGTATTTATAAGAATATGTATGTTCATCTGTTTCCATATGAGTTTTAAACTATTTATCACAATTTTACAAATGATGCTTGATTACATGCGTTGTAATCATCCGCTTGTTATAGATTATGTGATGTCATACTAAGCTAAACATCGCCTTATGAGGGCTAAAGTTATGAATTCAAAAAAAAAATCTTCGAACAATGCCTTGTTGGGTATCAAATGAAAGGTCCAACTTCAAACTTTTTTAATCTTTTCAGCCCGCGAAAGTTACGCTCTCCTGTTTTAAATTTCATAAGTTTATTTGGTATTTTGTTTTTTTATTCCTTATCTTAATCGTATGCAAAAATTATGTCACTTGTTTATTCGTTATGAACTTTTAACCTAACAAATAAAGAATCTCTTTTGCATTTATGATATTATTTATAACTTGCCTATAGTTTTATTTCCAATGTTAATCAAAAACCAGTTTGTATGATTTTTCTCGGCTTCTACGTTTCAATATAATTTTTCCAATATAGTGATTGGTGAGTCACCAACGATACTAAAGGAAATCACTCGGTACTTGATTGCCATCATATTTATGTAATAAAAATTGGGGGCATAGTTTTAGCTATAATTTTCAAATAAATGAACTGGTACACGCGACCGTCGACCCCCCCGCTTCCCGTCTGGCTCTGACCACGCCGTGTCCGCTCGGATGAACGTGAATTATGTAATTATTATTTTTTTACTTTAGATTATGTTTACTCAGTGGTAAATCAATATTTATTTTTAATAATATTTTAATTCCTCGTATATGCTCCCCACATATAACATCTTAAAGTATTGAAAGTGACTCACTCACACTGCGTGCGTGTGCGTGCATTATAGAACGTTTCATGGTTTAGTTGCCGTAGTATTGTTTTATATACTTAGTTGCAAATATGGATTATGTCACACGATATTGTCTTCATATACAATTATATTAAAATGTATAATCTATATTTTCATGCTATTTTGTAATGGCTGAAATCGGCACTCATTTATACAAAAATCCATCTGTTAATAATAAAAAGCCATCTGTTCTAAACACAGTTCAAAAGCAAATAAATTCTTCTTCTTCTTCTAATATATGAAATTCTCGTGTGTGTGTCACTATGTTAGTTGCCATACTCCTCCAAAAGAGCTATATATGATTGGTGAATCACCAATGATATTAAAGGGGAGCACTTAATACTCGATTGTCATCATACTTATGTAATAAAATTAGGGGCATAATTTTTGACCAAACTTTCAAATAGATAAAGCGTGGATACGATGGCGGCAGCGAACAAATGGCCAGCTGTTGCAGTTCATCGACCCGAAAATGCGGTCGCGCGCGTCGTTTCCGCCAGGATGCCCATGGCTTTCGTAAATAATTACCAAAATTTCGATTAAGTTTACTCTGCGGTCAATTAATATTTGCTTTTAATATTCAATTTATTCTTTATATTTGATCCCCGCATATGACATTCTCGAATATTGAAGGTGACCCTCTAGTCAACCTGTATAATTTATTTGTATTATTAAAAAAAATATACAAATAAATTATATCTGTATCCGGTAGGTCTGAGAATCGATGTAGTATTTATGTTAAAAATTAACACATTTATAAATGTTTACTGTCACGGCTATTGCTGCACTTCTACGGCCATGCTCGTCCGGGGAAGTACCACCGCCCTTTGTAAAGTCGGCATAAAATAAAGTATGCATGACTTTTGGGGATGCCGG
>JAOCPS010000015.1:1477399-1492580 GCA_025505425.1 Graphium colonna
CAATTAAAAAGATTTTAACATGACAGGAACAGTGGAAATATTCCATTCTTAAAACTTTCAGTGCAGCCTATGTATATTCACATGTTTTTACAACTGAATCGCAACTCAAACACATCAACGCACTCACGACTCAATGTTGCTTGTCTATGGACGACGGGATCGCTTACCATCAGCTGAACCATCTGCTCGTTTATCGTCCTTTCCACAAACGAAACGAAACGAAACAACTCAGGGGCTAAATTTTAATATAAAAAAAACATTGTTTTACTTGTTATATATTAAGAAAAGGCTCATAAATGGGTCTTAAATGTTCATAGTACTTTAACTTAGTAACAATATAGTTTTGAGTTAATTTAAAAAATATGTGAAAATATAATGACTACAGGAAAGCCTATATTCTTATATTGGCTTCTGCTAAATGTTATGTACGGACTCGCGCACGTCGGACACGCGCACCTTTTTTAGAAGGACAAAACGGTGCGCGTGTCCGACGTGCGCTTGTCCATTTTTTTTGGTAATACCCTGTTTCCTTTTTAGATGGTGGTAGGGTTACGGTTATGTCGGGGGATTAATGCTGCGACTAATTTTAACTCAAGCTGCCACCATCCATAAGCTTCAAGGTACAACAACGGAGAGGGGGTAATTATTTTTTTTGCTAATTTTTATTTCCTCATTCGTACATTTTATGCAAACGTATTGGATATTAATCAGTTTTTTTTTGTTAAAGTTAATGTAAAAAATTACATGTCACGTTGTTTGTCCGCAATGAACCTAAACTACTGAACCAATTTGAATTATATTTTGCTCACTATTTTCCAGTTTAATCCAACTTGGGTGATAGGAAAGTCATATCTCAACTTACAGTCGTAATATTTTTAATGCAAATTGCTTGTTTATTATATGATACCAAAAACCTCAAAATAGATACGAAAAAATGTCACAAAGCACCCACTCTTTTACACCGATTTAAAAAAAGAGGAAGGGTTTTAAATCGAATGTTTATGTTTTTTTTTTATGTACGTTCGCGCATAGTTTCGCCATTTATGAACGGATTTTCAAAATTTTTCATCTGATAGAGTATTCTTTTGGAATGGTCCCATAAAATTTTCAGGAAAATCGGTTTAGTAGTTTTTGTTTTAAATCAAAATTGATTTTATGCATTTTCACGCGTATTTCCGTCGTTTATGAACCAATTTAAAAAATTCTTTTTTTATATGATGGAACCTTCTTCATTAATAGTCCCATAAAATTTACAAAAAAAATTGTTCATTAGTTTGTTTGTCATTTAAAAATAAGAATAAAATATAGTTTAAAAAACACGCTTTAGTGAGAAATCGTAGAAGAAGTAAAAAAAATTATAAATCCTAGCGATCCCAATCAGGATAATGGGATATGCTTATCAAATTGTTGTAATTTCATCGGCCCCTGAAAAGTCTGCAAAGTTTGAAAAAAATCTGTCTGCGGAAAGTGGGTCAAAATATTATTCAAAGGAATCGGTTACAAACAAGCAAACAAACATACAGGCGAAGCTAATAAAAGGATGTTAATAACAAAGTTTAGGAATGTTCGCACATATCACAACATATGAACTGATTTGAAAAAATATTTTTTTATCTGATAAGAATACATTTTCACAATGGTCCTACTATTTTTATACCAGCTATAATGTTGCCGTCCTTATTCCTAAATAATAATTTCACAGTATTTAATAGTTTACTTCAATACAATTTAACGTATGACAGCAACGTGAGGACGGGTCTGCTAGTAATAATATATAATCAATCTAAATGAAAACTAGTAATAAAGCTGTACACAAGATAAATTTACATCGCCCACGTAAACAACAATGTTCATAAAATGAAAACTACTTGGCCAAACTTAGTTAAATTTATGGGACCAAATGGCAACTATTCCGCACCAAACTGAAGAATCACATTAATCGGACCATAAACCTTAGCGTAAAAAAATATCAATCGAAGTGAAAACCTGCCCATTTTTGAAGGCGGTGTAAAACTCCAAAAAATCTACTTCAAACGACTTGAAAGTGAACTTACGTGATATATTTTTTCCGTTGTTTTCATTTAAAAAAGTACTTAGCCGACTCTTTTGAAAATTTTATGGGACTATCTTTTAAGTGTGTTTTTTTATTATTTTGTAATAATTTTGAAAATAGGCCAATAGTTGGCGGAGAAATCGGTAACACGCATACATTAAATTATTAGACCTGAGAAGTAGATGATGAAACTCTTTTTTTGTTTCAGAAAAGGGATTTTTATTTCAAATAGCTTATAATAAAATATACAAATAGTAAATTTTACGTAAACTAAAAAGCCTGGAGCGAATAGTTCATTACTAGGGCGTGTTATCATTTAAGTTATTTTTAATACTATAATATCGTTTAAGACACAAATGTTCTTTGGCCTTTTTTATTTATTAACAAATAAATTTTGAAAGTTTTCTGTGATTTTGTTGAAAAACGTCTCATGAAAGATTTATTTATTCTCAGTCTACATACAGGCAGAATAAACATGTGTTTATTCTAAGGAAATTTGATCTGCTTTCCGGTTTCCGATTAAGCTGCAATTTTGAACGCAAATGTATCGTGACAAAGCGGTATTATTATGACTTAGAGGTAATTTGCTGATGGAGCTGAAGGTTGCCATAGGAACTCTCTTATTAAACGACACAAACACACAACACATTCGTCTCGAGGAGCACTTCACGCCTATATAAAAAAAACATTTTCATTTGAATTTATTTTGATGTATATAGCGTTCTAGGAAATAACAGAAATGCTTTTAGAGTTCCGTGCAAAAAAACGGGACCATTATATGATAAATTGCGTATCTGTCAGTCTTTAGTAGCCAATGTGCATTAAAACTATTGAACTGGCCTAACCATAAGGCCATAAGGATTTCAACATGATTGAGCGTCCATCACTAGTCGGACATTAAAATAAAAAATAAACAAACAATAAACTAAACAAAACGATGGGTGCTGGAAGAATATACCAGTTCATATTTAAAACCCGAATAAAGTACTTTAGCGATTTTAACAATATTTTAATCAATATATGCACTTGTGCCCAACTAAAGGCAGATGGTGGCTTTTATCTAGATTAAAGATGTTAAAATTTTATAAACAGTATTTATAATCGAGGCACAGCAACGTTTTGTCCGATGTATATCTTATTTTATTTAAGTAAATTTAATTATCAAGTGTAAATATTGTATTACATATACAATGTTGTGTATGATTGTAGATTATTTAAAAAACAAATTTATACATTATGTGGTAACATTCTGACAATTTTACGCATTTTAGGAAGAAAGGTGAAAGGTGATAGAGCATAACAACTTTTCACAGCTTTTGCTGCACTTCTACGGCCGTGCTCGCCCGGGGAAGTACCACCGTCCATTATAAAGTCAGCATAAAATAAAGTATGCATGACTTTTGGGGATGCCGGATGGCCATGTCTACCCTTTTCTTTCCCTATTCTATTCTCTCCAAACCCTTAATCCCGACCCCATCCTATCCAATAAACCTATTATATCCGACCTCCCAGATTGACAACGCACACGCAACTCTCCGGATGTTGTGTTTTTTCGGCGACGGGATCGCTTTCCATCAGGTGAACCGTCTGCTCGTTTGTCTTCCTTTCCATAAAAAAACTACGTTATACAAATAATTTTGGTCCTGACAATATACAGACCAAAATTGTAAAAAGTGTACCAAAAGATGTTTCTAGTCAGTTAAGCCACATCTAGTGTGACAGTACAGAAAATTTTAAATCTTCCATAATAAAACCCATACTAAAAAAAAAAGGAAAAAAAAACACACTTGACTGAAAATATAGCAATATTATCAGAATTATCAAAAATTTTAGAAAAAAAACATACAAACACCTTTATTCATTCTTTAAAAAGAAAAATAGTTGTGTTTAACAAGCAATAAAAGGATTTAGATGAAACAAAACTATTTACATTGCGTTATGACTGTTTGAACGTAATAATGACCAATATTAATATTTAAAAAAAATATTTGTGCTACATACTGTGTACTATGTGCTACATAGTCTTTTGACTATGGTGATTGTATGATTTTAATATTCCAATTGAATAAATATGGCGTTAGAAGAAACCTTTCGCAATTAATAGAATCTTATTTGACAAATGAATGAAAACACTATGTTCTGGTCAGTCAATAGACGTTGTCAAAACAAGTTTATTTTCACAGAAAATACAAAAACGACCTCAAACGCCGTAAAGTGTACTTCCGAAATATATTTTCTCCGCTATTTTAATTTTGAAAACAAACAATTAATCGGATTTTTATAAAAAAATTGTGCGACTATGGTGGAAGTTTACTCTATGAGAAAAAAATATTTTTTCAAATCAGTTCGTAATTTACGGAGATATGTGCGAGCATTCCTAAATTTTATTATTTTTATTTAAAAACAAACTAATGAACCCATTTTTTTGAAAATTTTATGTTCGAATTTTTAAATTGGTTCATAAATGACATGCGCAAAAATACAAAGATTCAATTATCTTATTTTAATTTAAAAGAAAAGCTACTAAAATGATTTTCCATGGGATTATTCCGGAAGAATGCCGTATAAGATAAAAAGGAATTTTCAAAATCGGTTCATAATTGGCGGAGATATGCGCGAGCGTACATAAAAAAATATGAACATTTGAAGTGGGAACCTTCCTCCTTTTTTGAAGTCGGTTAAAATATGTGAAATGGCGCGAAATCGAAAAAGAAGTATTTAAAATAATGAACGTGTTCCAAATTCAAAATAATTAAAAAGCTGATAAAAAGCGAAAAGTTTTTACGTAACAGGATTTATGGGCAGAATAGTTATTTTAAAGTCGTTTTGAAAATGGTGTTTGTGCAATGAGTCAAAACCATCATGAAATAGCTTCGCAATTTTACGCTATGTGTGTGTGTTAACGCGCGTTCTAGTGTACGTTTGTGCGTCTTTGGCGGATTTATGTGTGCGGGGGAAATTATTCGGCGATTCGCGGAGGAATAATGAGGTATGCGAGGCCGGAGGGTATAAATGAGGCACCGGTGTTTTTCTCAACTCTACAAACGAAATTATAAAGTTCTCAGTACCAAAGATGATAATGTTAGTACAGTAGTATTTGTTTTAGCTTTTATTAGGTTAGATCTAATGGTTAAATGAATGAATGAAATGAAAACAATTTATTGCACACCATGAAATCAAACAAAAATAAATATTATAAATTTATAAAACGTTAAAATGGGCGGCTTTAAAAGAGAGGAAACCTTCGAATGGAATAAAAGCAAAATTAAATTTAATGTTGTGGGTTGCTTTATGCAATAAATCAAAAGAGAAAAAAGTAAAAAGTAAATAAAGCAATAAACTTATCGAAAAAAAATTTAAAACGCATTTATTTAATCATTTATTTCATATAAATATATTCATAAAAATTAATATCCATACATAACAGCACGAGAGAGTTGAGTAAATTAAAAGTAAAAGATCCTAATTCTTACGAATATTGTAAACTAGCATAAGCCTGCGGCTATACTCGTAATTTAAATATAACTATTTTTATATAGTAAAATAGATATTCATACGATACGTATATCTAAAACGCAGTTACTTTTTTACAAATTTTCAAATAAGGAAGAGGTTTTCAATTTGACTGTATGTTTTTTTGGACGTATGTATGATTGATTGATTTTTCCGCAAGTTGTGAAACGATTTTCAAAATTATTTTTATTGAGTTTTTATTGAAAGTATATAGTTACGGGATCATCAGTCCATTAATACAACGGTGTAAAGAAAATAAAATTTCACGCAGTAGTTTTTGTGTGATGTGCGTACAAATATACAGTACGAATCCCGCGGGAGAAGATCTTTGTGTTGTTCCTCGGTTGGATTAGGGCAAAGCGAACTGATTACCCCATTGCCCGAAAATAAAAATGATCCATGCGTCGAATGGGCATGTAAAAAGTCGCATCTGATCTCTCGGAGAGTGCTACTGTGTTTGCGCGTAAACTTGTGCACTATAATATCTCCTGCGCAGTTGATCTTGGAGTAAATTGGCCGCTGAGGTGATGTGAATCATAATTTAAATTATTAAATCGATGTAAACTATGACAGTATTTCAATAACAGTGTGGCTACGTTGGTTACCGATTTTGCATCTTGTAATAGAAAAGCAAGCGCAGTCCTGATGATGAAGATGCCTTTTTTTGGCCTATCAATGATTTTGGAAATCTGAATAGCTAGCCTGATTGCAATCTTTTCCACTAATTAAGGCATTTTTTTTCAGTTTTTCAATTGAATTAGAGTCATCATCTCACGCACAACGGGTTATAAGTGAACTAAATCTCTATTCGGTTTCTATTTTTGTTTATAATATATAAAACTCCGCGCCACGGTTGACTAGGAATACCTAAAGGTATTTAGTCTGCCCTCCATTGTTCTAATTTTAGGATACTGGCAATAAATACTAAATAAATAAATTATTGAATATCTAAAAAACTCTATGCACAATTATTTCGTATTATTTTTTTATCTAGCTACTCTTGGCTACCTTAATAATAACAGATAAGTAAAACTGAAAGGATTTTATCTCAGCATCAACCATGACTTAGATTTATCGATGCAAAACAAAGTTAATTTTAGTTTCCGTAAAAACCGATAGAGCAATTTTATAGATCCTTGTAGAAAGTTCAAATACCGATAAATGTCAGCTTTACTCAATACTATAGAATAAGTTTATTTTCGAAAAATACAAAAACCTACTTCCAAGGCCTTAAAATGTACTTTCGAACTATATACTGTCCGTTTTTTTTGTATTTTAAAAACAAACTACTAATACGATATTAGGTAAAAATATTTTTTTCAAATCAAATTGTAAATTACGGAGATATGTGTAACATTTATAAATTTTGGAATTTTTATTCAAATAGCAGACTAATGGCTATGGCTATGATCAAGAAACATTTTTATTTTATGGGACTATCCACAAAGAATGCTCCGTTATACAAAAAAAGAATACGGAGATACGCGCAAAAATAGATGAAATCAATTTTGTCATTTTACTTTGAAGGAAAAAAACTACTGATCCGGTTTTCCTGAAGATTTTATGCTACCATTCCGGAAGAATACCCTATAAGATAAAAAAAAGCATTTTTATATTTGGTTCATAAATGGTGGAAATATGCGCGAACGTACATAAAAAAAATATATAAAGATTCGAACAGAGAATCTTCCTCCTGTTTTGAAATCGGTTTGTAAAAGGTATAATTTTTGCCGCCTTCATAGTCTTGGGCACTTGCTTTACAAAGCAGATGCCGTGGGTTCAATTCCCGCGGGGGGACAACGGCTTTGTGCAGTTGTTTCTTGGTTGGGTTAGCGCATTGCGGGCTGATCACCCGATTGCTTGAAAAGAAAAATGATTCCTGCATCGGATGGGCATGTAAAAAGTTGGTCCTTGTTGTCAAGCACAACACTGACATTCGTTGTATACTGCTGATAAACTGTTGCACAGTTTGGCAGGAAAATGTATATGGATATTTTTGTATTTGTTAAGGAAAATAAATTAAAAAAAAAAAAAGGATGTCAGTGCCGTCGAATATCCCGACAACTAATCCATCCTTCGAATACGGTTACGGAGGTCAGATGCCAGCCGCTCTGTGTAATAGCTGATATTCAGGTAATATTTGGTCGGATTAGAAGCCGACCCCAAGTAATTTAGGAAGAAGGCTATGAAGATTAAAAGGAATCCTTTTTGACCTTTTGAATATGAATACCACAAGTTACGTGGTCCTATATTTTTCGGTTTTCTTTCTTTAACATACCTGAAGAGTTTGTTCGTTTGAACGGGCTAATCTCAGAAACTACTAACCAGAATTTAAAAAGTCTTTGAGCGTTGGATAGCTCATTTATCGAAGAAGGATATGGCTAATAGGAGTAGAACAGCAGTGAAAAATGATGCAAAAATGGTGAAAATTTACGCGGGTTAATTTGCAGAGACCAGCTAGTAAAAAATAGTCCTGCATAAGTAAGTTTGCAGAAGGAGTAGCTTTACTTGAGCATTGTAAAAATTCTTAATTTTTCATCATTGAATAACTATTATTTTTCAGTTTATAATATAATATACCAGTGGCGGATTATCCGTTAGGCAAACTAAGCACGTGCATAGAGGCGCAACGTAAAGGGGCGCACGGACAAAATTTTTCAATGAAAAGACTAACTGAAGGAGATTTTACAAAGGGGCGCCGATAAGGTACCTGCTTAGGGCGTAGATAAGGTGCTTGCCTAGGGCGCCGTCAATATTTGAACCACCGCTGTAGCATACCGTTCTTTATATTTATTTGCATACCATCAGAACAGATCATGCAATTTGATTGACGATGAGTCCATTTGAAAGACAAAAGTCAATAATAGTTGCACGAAGGTGGGACGGTTTGTTTGTCTGTTTATTTGATCGTCCATCAATCGCCAAATGGATTCTTTTTAATCAGCGAATTTTTACTCTAGTGTTTAGTCTGAGCCAATAAAGATTTTATGTTTCCCTCTGTTTTGTCTGATGTTGGACGAATAATGAAAGCACATCTTCATTGTTCAGTCAATTTAAAATTGGAAAAGAAAATCCAACAAAGAATGAAGATAATGAATTGGAAGTGAAAGTCAAAATAAGATATGAAGTAAGAATAAAGTAGTGACTAAAATTCGATGAAACAATGATACTTACGACTATAATATAAAGCTAAATTTTGAACCTATTTCTGGACTTATTTCGTGATGAAAATCCTTATTACTGTCGCTGTTTTAGCATCTATACCTCACATTATGAAGCCGCAAAGTTTGTTTGCTGATTGCATTGATCTCGGGAACTACTGGTCCGGATTGAAAAATTCTTCTAGTGTTGGATAGCTCAGACGAACGCTTAAGGCTACATAACATCATGCTATGATCAACAGGAGCGGAGCATCAATGAAAAATGTTGCAAAAGGGGGAAATCATAAGGAAACCGCAAGGAGTTTTAAGTTGAAGGAATGTTGACAGAAATTAGACTACGTGTAGATAATTAATTATTATAAAAATTCATAAAACATATTTAAACCATATCATATTTTATAAAGTTTATTTTTCTAGCCATTGGATTCAGTTTTACTTATAACTGATATTTAAAATATATAACAAACAATGTATACAGGATGTTTACGTTATAAAATAAATAGGTGCATGAAATAAAAATAAAAATATATTATAACAATTAGTCTGAGTGTATCAAAATGTTTTATATTAAAATGTACGTATGTAATTTATTTATTAAAACATATAATAAACGCCATAATTTCATTCAGCTTGACAATAAAAGGCTAGATGGATTGATAAAAATAAAATATAAGAAATGAATTACAAGTCAACATGAAAAGGAGGCTTATCATCCCGAAAACGTGTCAAGAAATATTATAATAATTTGGTCTGTGTGTATATCTGTAAAATATATGACAATGACAGGAATTAAAATTAAAAATTTTAATAAACACAAGTTTATTTTCACAAAATTAAAAAAACCAAACGCCCTAAGAGTTTCGAAACATCTATTCTCCGTTATTAAAAAACAAATTACAAATGAGCTTTTTGAAGAAAAATTTAAGAAGATTGTGAAAGTCAACTCTATCAGATAAAAAACATATTTTCAAATCAGTTCATAGGTTCCGGAAATGTGTACGAATATTCCTATTTTTTTAATTATATTTAAAAAAAACAAATTAATTAACAGATTGCTTAAAAAAATTTATGGGAATATTTATAAAAAATACTCTATTATATAAAAGAAGAATGTTGGAAATTGGTTCGTAAATGACGGAGGTACGCAAAAGAATAAATAAAATCTATTTTGTTATTTGATTAATAAAAACTACTGAACCGATTTTCTTGAAAATTAAAAAAAAAAGATGAAGGCGATGTGTGCGACCATACATAAAAATAGGAACATTCAAATCGAGAACCATCCTCCTTTTTTGAAATCGGTTAAAAACTGGGGCTGCCACAAATGTATTGCAATTATGTTATATAAATTTTCTATTTTTTATGTAATATTTAATATTACTATTAAATAAAATATCTACTATTTAATACTAATATTTGAATAAATTTATCAATAAATTTAAAATGCATATACATTACCCCGATATTTGAATATAATATTATAAGATACTTTTTGGTACTTGAGCAAGATGTAATTTGTATGATTGTGTTTTAATGTTGTTTTCAAAAACCTTATAAATTGTGTTAACATAGACCAATTATTAAATATAAAACTTAGCATAGATAGAAATAATATATCTTAGATAAAATTGAGATAGTGAAAATCTCCTTCCTAGGGCGCGCTTCATGTTGATAAGGAAAAATAAGACAAACAAATATAACTTACCAAATGTTTAAGAAACTTGAAAATTACATCAGCTAATTACATAAAATAAAAAAGCAAATACTTTAAAAGAAAAGAAAACTAAAATTCTTTTCTGTTAAATGGTCGTCTGTCTTGCTGATTTAGCAGGTACATGTTTTTACCATATACATCCACATAAGATGCATATGATGTTGGCGGATGTCAAATTTTGTTTAAAATTTTTATAAAAAAAAACATTGAAAACATGACAAACCCTAAAGTCTTAAAAGTTTTTAAGCCATCTTAAGTAATCGTGGTGTAACTCGTGTGGATGGTTCATAAATTTTCGTTAGTTGGACAGTGGACAAAGTACTTATGTAAACACACAACACAGAATAGCGTATACATTCAAATGCGACTGACCTGAGGTGTCCATGTGGCGGAGACGCGGCTGGAGGAGCGGCTGCGCGTACGCCACAGCCTCTTGCTGACACTTTGCACCACGCTGCTGGATGACCGCGACTTCTGCATGCCACCTGCGGGGGGAGCGACCGTTGTCACACCGCGACCCAATAGGGTTGACAGAAACGAGTGCGACTGCGTCGGGGACGGTGGCGAAGTAGGCGTAGAAGCCACGGAAGCGAACTGCAAATCGCGGTATGTTAGGATCCAACCCTCCTCCGTCTGACAACCCTTGTGCGGACCATCGTCGTCCACATCGCCGGGTACGCGCGGTTTTATGTTCCGCAAGTTCTTATCATAGTTGATTCGCTTGAAACGATCCACTTTTTCAGAATCCACGCTTTTTTTCCGCGCCATCCTCAGGTACCGTTTGATTGTATCGCTGACGGATTGCGAGACGTCGTCGTGATCCACACTGGAACGGCGGCGTGCTGGTTTCCGTTCAGGTGGTGGACTCGTAGGGCTTGTCGGCGCTGTCGCCGCTTCCAACTTCTCGCGGTAAGCGCGCTCCAACTCGCAAAGAACATCCTCCGGAATCGGAGGAGTCTGCGTGCCCCGGTCGCAGCACTTATCCTCCAGTGACTCGGAGATGACCTCGATGAGGGGCGGCGGTGACATCGGTGGCGTACGAAGCCCTTCCTCGCCATCGTAAACGCGTACACCACCGAACACCCGGCTCCGAAGCGTGCTGCGCGCATTGCCGACGCCACTATAACCACCGACACCGAACCCACCGGAGCCACTTGAGCCGCCACTTCTACCACCACGATACGGCTTAGCTTTACGTAAGTCCTGATAAAGTCTTTTTAACAAATTCTTATCGGTCAACAAGTCCTGCACTGCATTATCCCTGTTCGGCGTTCGAGTGCAATACTTGCCGAGGGCGTCGAGGAGAGCCCTCCGCGCGGGATCTGCGTCGGAGTCGGCAGGAGCACGCTCCGTTTGCCGCTTCAGGTACTTTCTAATCGCTATCACTAACTCCTCAGCGTCCGTGGGCCTCGGAGCGGGCTTATCGTCCTCCACTTTCAGGTACTTCCGCAAGAGATCTACGAGCGTGCCCTCGTCGTCGTCAGCCTGCGCCTTGCCCGGCAGGGCGAAAGCGGTAGGCGCGGGGGGCGGTGGCGGCGCCGCGAAGAAGTCCCTGCGCAGCTTGGCGAGGTCGAAGCGGCCGCCGGAGGTGTGGCCAATCAGGAGCTCGGTGGGCCTCGGGGGCGCTTCGTCGGGCGGCGATCGCGCGCGCACAGACCCGCCACGCTGGCGCTTCTTGCGCCGTGGTCGCGGGAGGGCGCTGGGGTAGGAGCTCTTGCGCCAGAGCAGAAAGCGAGGCTCGCGCGCACACACCTCCTGGAAGTAGGCCTCGATGCGCGGCACGTCCTCGGGGCGGTTCTGGGCGCCGTCGGGCACCAGCCGGCGGCCGGCGTCCGACATGTACTTCCAGGTCTTGCGCGTGAGCAGCCATCGCTCGCGCGGGCGGTCGCGGCGTCGCACCGCCTTGGCCATGGGCTCCTGGCTGGGGCGGCGGCGGCGCTCCATGGCCGCTCGTCACTCGCGCATCACGCGCGCGCACCTGCCGCCGCTCGCGCGCAAATAGCCGACGCCCGCTAATAGAGCGGCCGTGAACTGAATATAGGGTGCGCGCGGCAGACGGCAGCACGGGCGGCGGCTCGCCTCCGGCACCGGACTGCGCGCCGTAAACAAACCGCTCAGCGCTAGTGCCGCCGCCCGCCCCACGCCTATTTATACGGCGCCCGATTACGCCTAAAAGTTAGCCGGCTAACGTTCACCCGTCGATGCTTTTCCGCGCATACTCCCTACCTGAGCTTTTATTTGTAAGAAATTTATCGCTTTAAAAAACTAAACTGAATTAGACTATCATAGAAAATTTTTCAGAGAACGCAATATCTGTTTGCAGACGTTAAAACGTATATCCTCAATCACCTACATCGGTAATATTTTACACGATTTTTTGAAAATAAAGCTGCTTTTCTCAACGAGTACATAACAGTGGTATAAAGAAACGAACGAATATAGCTGTCGGTCTCATCCCTAGCGCGCCCACGCAGTCCCCACCCGCGCTTTCCGCCTCCGCTCCCGCTCCCGCTCATCCCTTGACCTAAGCGACGTGCCCTACCACCTGTGATTAATGATCATGTATCTATGTCCTTCACTCTATAGACGTTACACGGTTATTTAAGAGAAATGTCTTTAGATATCTAGCTAAAAGCATGTCTTAATTTTATGAACGTTATACTTTGCCAGTAAGCTTATCCTTATATATTGCTATATTTGAAATTTAATCGATAATTTATCTATATAGATAGATAATATAATAGAAGACATAATTATTTTCTACGAAAAAAAATATTTATGCACGTTTCAGTTTAAATATGCACTGGATACAGTAGAAATCAACGTATTTATAAAAATAAACTTTACGAGTAAATTATCCGTTATGGAAAACTGGTCAATGAATTATATGAAAAGATCAGTATTATATTTTTAAAACTAAAAATCTGTACGTCGTTCTACAGAATATTATTCTCTTAGTTGCAAATTACCTTACTGAGTTATTTGTACAATTATATCACAAACCATAATTTTCGTGTTTCGTGATATACTCATAATTGTATTGTAATTTATTGTAATTGTGCACGAATTTGTTTCACTCAATAAAAACTTTAAAAGTGCAGGGACGACATAAAATAAAGTATGCATGACTTTTTGGATAGCCGGATGATCGTTCCTTCCCTCTTCTTTTCCCACTCCTAATCCTTATATTCCTGATCCGTCCTGTCCACTTAACTCTTTTCTCCAATTTCCTAGGTTGACAAGGCACATACAACTCTCCGGATGATGTGTGTCCATGGGTGACGGGATCACTTAACATCAGATGACCCGTCTGCTCGTTTGTCAACCTTACCACGTATAACACAGATGTGCGTGAGTCTGGGATTTAAATTCAAAATTTATCAAAAATGTTCGAGGGAGAAATTTGTCTTCGACCAAAATCGACTGTAATGGTACTTCAACATATTAAATATGGATAAAACCGTAGAGCACTAATAGTTCTATAATATATTGAAGTAAAGCCCTTAACTAACGAAACATATTAAAATCGATAGGTTACATACTTGGGAATAATTTAAAAATCTTTCACAAAATTTTTGTAAAACAGCATATATTTGAATGATGACATTAATTTACGTAGTATCTAAATAACAAATATTATTAGTGGATCTGCCATGATCATTAGTTGTAAGTAACAATATATTATTATTCAAACAAAGTACTCGTTTGATTGTAATATTTTAAAAATATTTTTTCCGGTACACGGTACCCGATAAATGCGATATACAACATTAAAATTCACAAGTTTATTTTCACAGAAAATTACAAAAATAGACTTCAAACGCCTTAAAATGTACTTTTGAAACATATCTTCTCAGTAATTTTGATTTTAAAAACAGACTACTAATCCGGTTTTTATTAAAAAATTGGAGGACAATTGTGGAAGTTCAGAAGACATTCCCAAAATTATTTTTTTTTTATTTAAAGAACAAATCAATGAACCGATTTTTTTTTAATTTCATGGGACTATTTACAAAGAGTGCTTTATTATACAATTTTTTTTTTAAATTTGTTCATTAAGGCGGAAAATGTATATAAAATCAATTTTGTTATTTTTAATCAAAAGAGAAACTACGTAACCTATTTTTCTCTAGAACTCTATAGGATGAAAAAAAAATGTAAATTGGTATAAATGGTAGAGATATGCGCGAATGTACATAAAAAAAACATAAACATTCGAATTGAGAACCTTCCTACATTTTTAAATTAGGTTTAAAAATAATCTTATTAATAAAATTATTAATAATTTGGTTCTTAGAAACTTTTTTTCGTTCGTAATAAGCTACCACCAGCTCGGAAGGCAGATTCTGTTCGGAAGAGTTGGCGAGAAACTTGACAGTTGCTCTTTTAAAATTATATTGGATCTACAATTTTTAATATATTTTTGTTTTTAAACATACGCGAGTAACAACAATACTATTACCACGCAGTTGGCTCATCATATATGTATATAATAAAAAAATGCCGTCATTTTTATTATATTTACATGCGTAAATTGCTGAGGTTCTAAAAATTGCAGTGCAAATTTACTAAATAACAAACTATTTAAACGATTTTTTAGAAAATTTTAAAGGACCATTAAAGAAGAATACCCTTTCAGACAAAAAAAGAATTTTTCAAATCGGTTCACAACTGACGGCGAAAATAAACGAAATTATTTTTTTTATTTTGATTTAAAATATATTAACATCCGAATTGTGA
>JAOCPS010000015.1:1492680-1505769 GCA_025505425.1 Graphium colonna
GATCACTTACCATCAGGTGAACCGTCTGCTCGTTTGTCTTCCTTTCCATAAAAAAAAAAAAAAAAAAATTATTCCATGCATTATAATTAATCTTATTTGTGTCTGTAAGTTATGGGAGACGACCATCTAGAAATTATTGTTACATCACGATTTAATAAAAATCCATTAGCCATTGAGAAGATAAATAACAATATTTTTTTTGTGCTATGTTCAATATTTAATATTAGTTTCTTTTACGTACAACTGTGTGTTTTACCATCTGATATTGTCAATATAATTATCAAAATTATACATAATTACACTAAGTTCCGTAGAAAAGTGATGTGGGCGCTTGCTTTACAAACCGGAAGTCGTGGGTTCGAATCCTGCGGGGGAATAACGACTTTGTGTTGGTATTTCTTGGTTGGTTTAGGGCAATGCGCGGGCTGATCATCCGATTTCTCGGATGGGCATGTAAAAAGTCTGTTCCGGTTGTCATGAATATCTTTGACAGTCGTTAAAGCATGTCGAATACAGTTTATCCCTTTAAGTTGCGAAGGTCAAATGTCAGTCGCTCTGTGTAAAACTGATATTCAGGTAATGTTTGTTTGGATAAGAAGCTGACCCCAAGTAATCTGGGAATAATACTAGGAGGAAGAAGGGAGAATGTTAAAAATGCAGTTGATAGAGCATAACATCTTTTCACTTTTGCTGCACTTCTACGGGCACGCTCGCCGGGGAAGTACCACCGACCTTTACAATGTCGGCATAAAATAAAGTATGCGTGACTTTTGGGGTTGCCGGATGGTCATTTGTACTTCCTTCCAAATCCTTAATCCAGACCCAATCCCATCCCTTCCGATTTCCCAGGTTGTCAACGCACTCACAACTCTACGGATGTTGTGTGTGTGTATGGGCGACGAGATCGCTTAACATCAAATGAACCGTCAGCTCGTTTGTCTTCTTTCCATAAAAAATATTGTTTTACGTATTTCATGTCATGACAACAACAAGAAGTATCTTGTTGTTGTCATAGTAATTTATACTCAACTAGAATATCCGCGGATGCATATTTAAAACACGAAGTAGATGTTTTGAGAGAGCAAACAACACACGATCACAGGTTCATTTCGGTGTTACGACATACAAATTCTCTTATTTACATAATAATAGCGCCGTCTCGGCTTTGAATGCCCGCTGCCTAGATTCGGAGGCGAGTTATGTCATTATTATATCATACGTTTGTTCCGTGCTCTATAGCTAGGTTTAAAACCGGAACTGGCCAGCGAACGTATGTTGAGGATGGTTCTGTGCGTTCCTAACGTACCACCGTTCCGCCATTCTTTCGGTTTTAACCGACTTCAAAAAAGGCAAGAAGTTCTCAATTCGGATGTTTCTATTATTTTTGTGTATGAGCGGATGTATAGCTGTCTTTCAAGAGGCGATTTTAAAAAATATTTATTGTCTGATAGGACTCCTTGGACTATACGGGTGATCCCATAAAATTTTCAGAAAATTAGTTCAAAGTAACAAAAAAAATATGTCATGAAAGTGAGGTGAACTGAAAACGTTTGAAGGTTTTTTTTAATTCTCTCATTTTTTTATATGTGTTACACAGAATAACCACACACAGAAAATTTCAGAAATGTCAGCGTGTCAGAAAATGCCGTAAAGTACTTTACATTTAAAACAATCCATCGACAAAAAAAAGTAATTCTGAAAGATAGAACAATATTGTCTAGACGGTCGTCCCGTATTAATTTCCTGCCTATGGACAAATATTTGCAACGCGTTGCTTGGATGACACAAAAACTATAAAGTGCCAGGGATATGGATTAACATGAATAACATCCTAATATTTAATACAACAATTTATTGTCATTCATTTTTAATCGGAACCTCATTCAAACGATCAAAGCTCCGAAAAAATGCTAGTAAGTTTAAAGGATAAAGATCAATATGAGGCATGTATATGGGAAGAACAAAAATGAATACTTCATACTATGTCGTCGCTAAATTCCCGTATGATCGATCACCTTAATTGTTGGCACGACATTCGTTGCTATTTATTACTATCGCATTTCTTTCTAGTCGTCGCTCGCTAAAATTATTACTATATGTGTAAGTGAAACGGCAGAAAACATATTTCTCCCAGTTTAACACGAATAAATAAAGTGGCTTCTGTTATTACTCCCCTACTGATATAATTAACTAGTAAATATAACGTATTTTTTTTAATATTATGCCCAAAAAAATAACTTTCACATAACACGCAGACGGATTTACGAAAGCCCTATAGAGTTATATCCATTCGTTCCTCATTTACATACGCACCGATCCCCATTCAACGCGGACCCATTCGTTCGCTTTTAAAGTGGAGCCAAAGAAAATCGTACAGAACATAGCAATGGCGGTAAACGCGCTTCCGACATCCCTTCGGGAGTTTCCGATGCCGTTCGGCCGATCCCGCGCCCCACAGCTGACCGACGGAGCGCGAGTGGCACGGGTATAACATGCGATATGAGTGCGAAAGAGACGGCCGACGCGCGCACCGAGCAACGCCGCCATTTATTTCTTTCCAGTGCTCGCCACCCGACCAGTGACAGCGTTCTCGATTATCGGAGGATATTACACGTTTCATTTTGTGAGAAAAATTTGTGTGTGCTCAAGTGTTTTGAACGTGATAAAGTTGTTTCGTGTTATTGTGTGGGAGATAATAATGCGAGGGATCGTGTTTTGTTAGAGTACGCTAGCAGCTATGGCAGACGTTGGCACGAGCGTTGTCAACACAAAATGAGATTATGCAAGTTGGAGTAGGATGCAGACGAATATTAGGTAAATAATGTGATAGCCGTCGGTCGGAATATGTTTTTAAATGTGTATGTGGATGTTGTGTCCGTTTTGGAATGTTCTGGGTGGGAAGGCGTTGTAGAAAGGTGAGCCGTGCTAAGCAGTCGTCTAGGGACGCATTGTCTGATCATTTCGCGCAGTATTCCACGATTGTAATTGAAAAAGAATGTTCGTTACTACTGGTATGGCTAAATTGTTGATACTTAAAAGAATTTATGTACGAAAAGTTCGATCGACATCTTCGAAACCACTAAACATAACGAAACAACTATCAATACACCTTGTGATCCGTTTTAAAGAAACGTTAACACCTTTCGAAATGCATAGCTTTTAATTATCAAGGTCTACGTGGCGTGACTAATTTAGAAATTGCAACGATTTGTTTTCGACTTGACCACTCCGTTACGATTTTATGTGCACCAAAGATAACAAAAACCGTAACAAACGTTCCGTTGGAATGCGTGCACGGAGTTTTAATAAGAAACATAATCGTATCAAGTACATAAACAATAAAATACAATATATACATAATATAATATCAGAAACAAACAAAAGATCTAATTTCGTGAGAAGTTAGAAATCGTAAAATGCAATTTAGTTTATAAACTTATTGAGGTTGTGGTAAAAATATGTTTCTAGTTTAGTTTTTGGAATTGGAAACCAGTATGGTTATCTGGTTTAATTTGAATCATCTGTTCGCCATAATTGATGCAGGGGCAATTGCAATCGTTTGAATTTTAATTTCACATAGAACATTAACCTCTAATGATGTTTAGATTTCTAAAATATAATTAAAACATCACTTATTATACTTTGAACTAGATTATACATATTTGTGCAGATAAAATTTTATATTCATTACTCTAATATACAACGACTATTATTAAATATTTACTGAATTCTATCTTACCACTGCTACTAAAACGAGTTTTTCGATAAGCTTAATTAGATTTAACTAACTTGGGGTTATTATTATGATTTACAATTACATTTATTCGGTTAATGTGCTATTAAGTCCTAGATTATCTATTATGTCACGCAATTTAAGATTCATTTGTTTAAATATAACAACGATAAGTAATAAGCATAAAACAATTGGATAATGGACATGTCCGCAGTATTTTACTATTTATTGCTTGACGAGCTATAACTTTTCATACTTGAGTATAGGTATCTAAGTAAAATAAATGCCTTTTCTCACAAATTGAATTTTTAGTCGATAGTCAATAATATCATGAAAAAATTAATGAAAAAATGTAAAATGATAAAATTATAAGCACACATTTACTGGCAATTAGTCCAAATGATCTCTATAATTATTTGACTGGAAATGTTAAGCAATTAATCAGCGGCAAAGATGATAATTATTAATATTACAAGTTTAGTATGTACAGAGTGAGTGAAGACACATTCTTTTTTGTTTCAGTCAATAAGACTATGAGGGTTGTTAAATAATGCGGTGGCTGCACAAAGTGTTGACGCTGGCAATAATTTGCGCAGCCGTTGGGGAGGAGTGCCCCATCGCCTGCGAGTGCAACTCAACGCGCCTCTCGTGCTCCAACGAAACGGTCCCTGGGAACAACCTCACCAGGGCAGTCCTGGCCGGCCACGGCACCGACCTCCAAACCATCGTATGGACAGACTCCAACCTACAGGCCCTCGATCAGGACCTATTCCTGGGCCTATACAAATTGAACCACATCGATCTGAGCAGAAACGAAATCAAAAGGACAGAGCACGACCTGTTCGCAAGACTGACCCGCCTCACTCACCTCAATCTCTCATGGAACAAAATCGATGACCTCCCTCGATATACATTCGCCAATCTGGACAATCTAGAGGTTCTAGATGTCTCACACAATCAGCTCCACGTCATACCATTCCAGGTCTTCGGGCCGCTGACTAGGTTAAAGATTTTGGATATATCGCATAATAAAATCGAAACGTTCTTAGATTACTTTTTTAAGCCTAACCGCCAACTGAAACAACTGTTCCTAAATAATAATAGCCTAGTCGAGATCACTTCAAAAGCTCTAGTCAACTTGAGGGAGTTGGAGATCCTCAATTTGTCCGGAAACAAATTGAACTATATACCCAAGTATATTTTCGACGGCTTCGATGAGCTGACCGAACTTAATCTTAGCTACAATAACTTCCAAAACATATCATACGATGCTTTTAAGAATTTAAAGAATTTGAAAATGCTGGACATGGGCGGGAACCGGTTAACGGTGCTGCCGGCGTCGCTCTTCTTGCATAACGAAAATTTACAAACGTTCTACCTCGACAACACTAAGGTGACTGTTATACAGAATACGAATTTTAAAGGTTTGAGTAATCTACAGAGACTTTTTATAAGGAACAATCACGATTTACATGAAATAGAGAGGTTCGTTTTCGACGACACGCCGTCGATAACGCATCTGGATCTAACTGGCAACGATTTAACATCTCTACCGTTAAGTTTAGAAAATTTAGATAAATTGCAATCGCTGAGGATGGGTAGTAATCCGTGGGCTTGCGACTGTCGAATGGCGTGGTTTGCCCCTTGGGCCGAGAAAAGAAAAGACATAATCAAATCTGATTTGAGCTGCAGAAGAGCTTATCCCGACGACATGTTAAGAACTCTCGTGCACACCAACTGCAAGCCGCCGCAACTAGTCTCAAGCACTCCGTTGACTTTATATCGATTGCAAACTGATGCGTTGTTCGAGTGCAGGTTCGATGGAAATCCACCGCCGTCTATCACATGGATCACACCCACCAGAGACGTGTATCACTGGAATCCGAATATCATCCCGGACATATTCTACAAGCACGGTGTGGCCCATGATCAGCACTACCGTCCGATAGACAATGGGAATTCACGTGTAAGGGTGCTGGACGACGGCACGCTGTTCATAGGTGATATACACAGAGAAGACACAGGAACCTACATATGTTACGCGACTAACCCCACGGCTAATGTGACCGCTGAGGTTGTCCTCAACATAGATCCTATGACAATGTTCGAGATCAAGATGTACAGTCTGCTGTGTGGTGCGATATGCGCGGCGGGTTTCCTAGGACTGACACTACTTGTGCAAGCCTTACGTTATATATTCGTCAGGTGAGTGTTTCAATTGAATACATTGGAGTCGTTGTGTTGGTATAATGTGCTTATTTGTCCCCTACACATTCCAGATTCCGACTACTGGAGACGTGTTGTAGCTGCTGCGCGTGTGTGAGCCGCGACGCGCCCAAAACGAGGCAGATATACAATATGTTGGACAATATTGAACAGTACAAACGGCAGCAACTAGAGAAGCTGCGGGAGAACTACGCTGTCCAAGTAAGCATTGCACATTCCGTACCGATTACTAATATGTATAACGAATATTCAAACTTAACTCCTAAATAATTTGTCGTTTTTAGGTTCATCGGATCAAGGAGAACTGCATGCAGCAAATGGAATGGATACAGAACAGTTATTCAACGCAAGCGACGCACCTACGCAACATTAGAGACATTGGCACTAATCATTTGACTGCAATGAAGGATCAGTATTACGATCAGGTGCATATAACATTACAATGAATGCTTTGATACATGTCTAAGACACCGTTATAAAATGTTGCAAATTAAATCTGAAGGTAAGTTTCATCGATTTTAATACATAATTTTTATTGCCGCAGGTAAAACGAGTGCGGGAGTACTCCACGTCCCAGCTGAACTGGGTGAGGGAGAACTACGTGTTCCAGAGGAACAAAATACGCAAATTCAGCGCCCATCAGATACTCAGGCTGCGCGAGTCGTATAAGTATCAGCAGCAGTCGCTTAACAAGGTTCTGGAGAACCTGCCCAGTTTGTATTTCGAGAACTGTCGCAGCGGATCCTGCGGGAGGAGCGACTCCATGGCTTTCGACCCTGACGTGGAAGTGATAGATATGTATCTCAAGACAAAGATCGAGAAGTTATCTCACCTACCGAATCCTTTAGCAGACGACGAGAGCAAAATGTCCATATACTACACACCGACGGAACGATCCGTCAACTCTAGACGGAACTCGCCCGTAACTTTCCCAGAAGGCATCCACATAAACATGATAGAGCGCGGTCCGCCCAGGCTGATGGCAAAGATACGACCCTTGCAGCCGGTGCCTCCGCCGACTATTGAGTCGCCTTCGCCTGCGTCCACTTCTAAATCGGGAATGGAACCTATCAAGTTCAGACGCGAAGAGTTCAAGCCGTTCAGTGAGCCGTTGCTAGGGAGAGTGCGAGACAAGTGTCCGTTGCCTTTAAGTATTAGCTCACCAGAATTGAGGCGAGAAGACGATTTAGAGGAAGTGCGAACGAAGGGAGACGAGGGTGGGAAGGAGACGAGAGTGCTGCTAGCCGTGGAATTGACTCAGCCCGAGTGCCAAGTGAAGCACGCGGCCGGGCAGCTGGTTTGCGGCGAGTGCGCCAAGCTGTGCGAGAGCACGCCCTTGTAGTACAGGCTGCTCACGCGCGTGTTCAAGATCTACGCCGTGTCAGGACGAACTCTGAGCGTCCACAAGTCGCCCGATATCCCTATGAGCGACTTGAGCGGCAGCACGCCGTCCTATGTGTGATCCAAAACCTCAACCTTTGTCCTATAGCCACGTTCAGTGCAGTGTACGTGTGTCTAGCAAAGCCTAAATCCCTCAACCTTCGTCCTATACGTGCAGTGTCTGCGTGTCTGTCTTGCCGTTTGTGGTCTCGCGGTCTCCCATGGAGGCAGTCTTAAGTAAGCTGTGATAAGACTCGAGAATGTTCCGACGCTCCCGTACTATACGGCCGTCGCCTAGTGCTTAGTTTAAGGACACAGAAACCGCTGTCGAGTAGTGCGTGGAAGTCTAACGGTATTCTAATTAAGTGTTCTGTGGGTATCCGAATGTGTAAATAAGTATGTTCGTTTGTTTGTTTGTTTCGATTAACTTTTTTCATTTCCATTTTGATGTATTTTTAGGAGTTATGGAAAATCTTAGGAGTATTATGCATTTTATATTTGTTTCGACTTAAATCGTAGTTAATGGAGGTGGTAAGGAAATTGTTACTATCATTGTTGTAATTGTTGCAAGGTTATTTGTAAATTGGTGTATCCTAGAACTGGCGCGATCTCTTATATAAACGAGCTATGTTTCCGTTCATTGCAAACAATCTAAATGTCTTGCATTATTGAGTCTGATTTAGTCAATTTTTATATAAAAAAACACCTAGTATCTATTTACATTATAATAATTTATTTTTCCTTTCTTATTCTTGTTGCCGTATCTGATGTGTGACGAGTCTTGCAGTGATATGCCAAAATACTAAAATCCAGCAATGATTATATTATAAATAAACGTTTCTTAATATGAAATATACAAATATTGTTGAGAATTTTCTAAATATTATAAACAAAGAGTAAATAGTAAATCATGGAGAATAAATTATTTTTCAATGTAATCTCTCTCTGGTTTTATTTAAGTTCTATTTGTGAACTAACGAGGTACGCGACGGTATCTTGTGTCAACAAAGATTTTGCGGTAGATTGCCATATCGCCTTATCTCCTAATCTGGATTTTGTGTGCGCTATCGTGGGATGCGGACAAGCATGTGTTCTTTCGCTTTTTTGTGGTTTTATACAAAAAAATCTAAATCTAACGTTACAAACTAGTCAAAGCAAAAATAATGTAAAATTTATCATATCCCATATTACATTCTACAACTCCCTCGCTTTTCATTTGTAATTGGATCATAGACTCACAAATAAAACAATGAATACTTGTAAGAAATACTTTATTTTCAACATTCTGACGACATCCACGTACTGTTTCAATAAAGAAGTTTCTAGAACTAGTGTTACAAACACTGCATACATTCATTCATACATTTGCAATCCACACAACATACGTACAGAATGTCTCGCAACTCACAACACTAATCAACGTAATCATATTGCACTTATCAGCTTAAATAACGCGCGTGGATGGTTGTTGAAAACACCGATGCGACATAACACTGGGTAAACGACAAAATGTAATAAAACTTTAAAATTAATGTACTTTATACCTATATACGTACATACTCTCTAAATTACTAAGTGAATAGGTTTCAAAGTAGAGTCGTGCTTTCGGACCTCACGTGGGGCAAATGTTTGTTTGGCCAACGAATACTTGTTTCGTATCTGGGCAAAGAATGTAACCCTTATACATGACACCAAAGTGTCAGTTTTAAAGATGAGAACAAGATATGAATAAACGGAATTATTTTCTTATTTAAAAAACTGATCAAATTCATATTTAATTATTTCAATAAACTCACACAACATATTTAACCAAAATCGCTATGTTTATCGCAGTTTTTAAAAAATATAATTTAATACACGACTTATATGTTCATATAAATAAAATTATAATCGCTAGCAACAACTAGTTAGTAGTAACATAATAGAAGCTGTTTTCAAATTAATAAGTAAAGATAGTTTCCAACTAGTATCACAGGGATTTCGCAAAATTAGGGAAAAAATTATTAAATAACAAATGTAATATATAGCTTGTAAATAAAACATAGCTTAAAATAATAAGTTATAGGTATCGCTTGTAATCAATGTCTACCAAAGTTAAATGAAAACATGTTAAACCGGCTTTTTACTTTTTAAAAATATTGTTGTTTCGAATGTTTGAGACTTTATATAGCTACCCAGAGTTTATGAAGGTGAGATTCATACAAATCCCAAAGCACATTAAAATATCTAGAAATTTTAATATCGCGGGAGTTCTCGTTAATAATGATGACCGATAGGCACAGTTGCTAAGAAGTTAGCTGCGTCGCGGGTCGTGGGTTTGAATCTCACACGGATCAAATCTTTGTATGATATATGTAGTAGTTGCTTAGGATCTATGTCTTATTTATGCTTGGCCCTTGCAACACAAGAATTAGTTCTTATAATAAGGGCAGCGTTAAAAAATATATACTTAATATTTACCAAAAACTATATTTAAAATCAAACCGTCTTTATACGTATGTTTGCTGATTATGAACCTCTTTTCAAAGTTCTTTTTAATAAAAAGCTACAATTTCAAGGTTCTTAAAGATTTAAGATGTGCCAACGAAAATTTGGGTTTGTGAAAATAATTATATATTTTGATTTATATGCCACAAATTATGTAAAAAACTAAAAAGATAAATTGGCAATGCACACAACCTCCGTTTATCAAACAACAGTCAACTGTCCCTTAGAAAGACTGTGTATAAATTCTTTTAAAAATTGCATCCATATGGGTGGTTTCACCAAATTTCTTTTAAAAATTACCTTACCCAAAAAAAAAAATACAATAAAATAAATATATATGCGTTTAAAGAACCGTAATTGGTAAAATTTTGACAGTTTGCTAAACGGATTTAACAAGCAGCGCCCTAATTAAAAATAATTTTACATTAAATTCGACTGTTATTTAGATATAGTGCAAGCGGCCCTGTTGAATGAAATTTTCAATTATTAAATGTAATTGCTCTTGTCTAAATTATGGCGATAGCTATTGAGTGAAACTCTAATTACCATAAATATGAAGATTCATAATTATAGTACTCCTAGTTTTAATTAAATTAGAGTAATTTGGAGCGCTTCTATTTTTCCTCTTAAAACCATTATTTCACCCAAAAACTTAGATTCTCATTAACATAACGTATATCAAACAAATGTTCGAATATTTCGAGCTAATTAAGTTATTATTTATTATTAATTTTAAGTGAATATAAATAATAGTTTATTACCTTCACTTGACAGACTTTGATTTAGAAGAAAGGAACTGTCCCCTCTGCTTATCGATTATAATTTTTTATAGGCTTTTACCTTTACCTATATATTATTTTTAAATGTTCAAATCTAGTTTTGTCACTACGTATGTTAAAAACTAAAGTCATTAACATTTTCAATCATTTATGTTGATATTTTACGCCATTGTTAAATTATTTTTCTATTATATTATTATTGTGTAGTTATTAAATAAAAAGTCATCTTACTGACTGATGCCTCGTATAAAGTTTCTAACTGATTCTCCATTATTTTTTAGGTAAAAAGTCTTCCTGATCGAGATTCATCCGCGGAGGCGATATACTATAAACGTCCACCAACCATGCAGGAGATAGTACAGTGCACATTTTTACACGCGCAGACAAGTGCAGTCTTTGTTCCTTCACTTTCGTGATCCGATGGGACGGATATCCGACACGACCGGGGAGAGACCAGGGGCAGGGGACTTTTTACGTGACCATCCGACGCATGAATAATTGTAATTTTTAAACAACATAATGAAGAAACAACACAAAACTAGTCTTCCCGCGAGATTCGAACCTATTACCTCCAAACTATACAGTTATGCAAGAGCATATACCATTTGGTCACGGAAATGGCCCAAGCTCTTATTGACAAGTGATGATCCATTACTGTTTCTCAAATCAAAATATGTTTATTCACATAGGCGCTTGCGCACTCCTATGAAAAGTCAAATGGTAGAGCATAACAACTTTTCACAGCTTTTGCTGCACTTCTACGGCCGTGCTCGCCCGGGGAAGTACCACCGAACTTTATAAAGTCGGCATAAAATAAAGTATGTATGACTTTTGGGGATGCCGGATGGCCATGTCTACCCTTTTTTTTCCTATTCCTATCCTCTCCAAATCCTTAATGCCGACCCCATCCTATCCAATAAACCTAGTATATCTGATCTCCCAGGTTGATATCGCACTCGCAACTCTCCGGATGTTGCGTTTGTCTATTGGCGACGGAATCGCTTACTATCAGGTGAACCGTCTGCTCGTTCGTCTTCCTTTACATAAAAAAAGATTAAAGCCTTTGGATTAAGTCTTTTTTATTTATTTAATATGTACCAGTTCGTGGTCATTTTGTCATAAATTGAACCTAAAAATACATTTCAATCAGTACCTAAGCAGCCTTATGCTATAATCTACAATCAACATTAATTCATACAAAAACAATGTTTGATGATAGACAAAAGAGTACATACATAAATTTCTTGAACTTAGCCTATTTTTATACTGTCCCACTGCTGGGCAAAGGCCTCCTCTAGACAGAGGGTATTGGGCATATGGACTATGCCCAATACCCTCTGCCACGCGGCCCAAGTGCGGATTGGCAGACTTCACATATCTTAGAAATATTATTTCTTAGATATGCAGGTCCCTCACGATGTTATCCTTCACCGCAGAGCACGTGGTAAGTAATTCAGCACTTAAAATTGCAATTAGAAAATTAACAATTTCATTGGCGCCGGCACCGGGGATCGAACTCAGGTTCCCCTCGAGTAAACGGAATTGAAGGCGAGCGCCCGGACACTGAGCTACCACGGCTCCCGTAATAAATTTCTTGTTTGATGTAAACTACAAACAAAGCCCAGCCTTTAATTCAGTTGTGGATTTAGACAAACATGGGAAACACCTTGACACCTATACCTTAAAACTAATCGTGAGTCGTTTGTGCCCAAGACAATGGCGCAACGTCTTAGATTCAATTCCGATTAACTAATTAAGTTTTGATTAAATTACATTTCGCAAGTTTGTTTGCGAAATTAAGGGAAACTTAGTTCATGGCTGGCATTAGAACAAAATTGCAAAGGTAAATAATGACCCTTTATCTGTTTGATTTTCACTTCTTATAATAATTTTCAAAGAAAACAGCGGAACCGTCTTGAGACGTCTTGGAAGGGAACGTTCCCGAAACAAATTTTGATTTAAAAGAGAAAACTATTGGACCGATTTTCGCGAAACTTAGATGAAACTATAAACACCAAACAAGATAAAAAAATTTAAAATCGGTCCAAAACTTGAGAAGAAATCGGGTCACATACATACAAAAATAACCTACAGTCTAGTTAAGAACCTCCTCCTTTTTGAAGTCGGTTAAAAATCCGATCATCATAACAGTGGCAATCGTAAATTGTCAGGAATACAGAATAGTTACATTTTTCTCAAAAAAAATGATGTTCCTGAGAGGTATACTTATCATATCTTCTAGACGGCCGTTAACTTCAAAAATTCTGAACAAACTGCAACATAATGCTTGACATTTGGATAAATTAAAAAAGACCATAGGCAGTACAAGTTTAAGGTAAACTTTAAGATATTTTAATTTAAGTTATAAAATTCTACGCGGGTTATATTTTTATTCCGATCTAAAATAAAAAAAAAAATAATATTCAAGCTGACGGTATGCAGGATTAACAAGTGACACCAGGACATCAAACACCTCAGTCCTAC
>JAOCPS010000015.1:1509677-1520194 GCA_025505425.1 Graphium colonna
TGGGTCGGGATTAAGGATTTGGAGAGGATAGGAGTGGGAAAAGAAAAGGGTAGGCATGGCCATCCGGCATCCCCAAAGTCATGCATACTTTATTTTATGCAGACTTTGTGTAGGGCAGTGGTACTTACCCGGGCCAGCACGACCGTATAATTGCAGCAAAAGCTGTGAAAGGATGTTATACTCTACCACCTTAAACCGAATTTTAGTTTTTATTGAAGTTCAATATTTTTTACATCAATAGATTAGACGTCATAATATACAACTATAAAAAAATCCGTATTCCGTACTGGTAACATATAACATTTGGGGGTCGACAAACTATGCCAGGTGTACACCTGATCAGGCCCTGCGACGAGTACCAACAGTTATATTTATTTATTGGTAAATTTGGTCAGAAACTATGCCTTTAATGTTATTAAATATATGCTTTCCTATAATATTCTAATTGTATTCAACTGTCACACTGTATATATAGTCATATAGGTTTTGTTATTAGATAGATATATAGGTTTTGTTTAGCTCATTCGGATTTGTAAGATGGCTATATAGAATAATTTTCACATGCTAATCAGCATATTGCCCAATAACTAACCTATACTATTTACACTATAGTATCCTCCTGGCCAGTTTAGGCCAATGTACAAGTGATATTTCAAAGCGGTATATGCAATCAATTCTGAATTGTCAGTTTTCAACAGATATTAATAATAAAGAAATAAAATGTCACAGGATTCTTTCTTAATGCACATAAGATATTTTTTTAATTAATCCATGTATGGCAACATTAGTTTATATGGTCTTAAATCAGCTAAGAAAAAATAGTTGTCTGTCCATCAGATTGAAACCTGTTACCCTGTGACTACATTTGTAACAGCTTCCAAAGTTGTATTTGATGCTAACATCAGTGTCCTATCCTATGCCTAGCATATCTTGGTCTCTTATATATTATCTACCCTAATGGGATTTTCACCCACAGAATTTCAGCACAGTGCTTCTGTCGCATCTACTTGAGCCGCATTGTGGACTATGCCCTATACCCTTGGTCTAGAGGCAGCAGTGAGACAATTTAAAATAAGCTGTTAGGTTTTACTTACTTTGTTGTATCATGTTCAGTTTGTTTTGTTATTAATTTGTAATAAATAAAATAAATAAACAAAATAAAATGTAATAGCTTTCAGTCAGACTTTCTTTACTGTCTTAATAACACTTTGGTTTTGTATGCATGTTTTGATTTATATGAAAAATTATATTCTTAAAAAATAGTTAGAATATTTTTACATATTTAGCGGAAAATACAATTTTCTTAAAAAAATAACAAAGTATGGATTATTTATCCTTGTTCACTCGACTCCTATTAGAATTTGTTAACTAGTGTTAACAGTTTTTAATCTCAATTACAATATTAGATAAGAAGTCTTTCATTAAATAATGAAAAATTTAAGTTATTGCCTTCCTTCAGCTACCCTTCACTTTATATTTTTAGTTACAAATTAATTATTCATTTCAATATTATTGTAAATTTACACAAATACTTAGTATTTGTAATCAAATTATATGGAAATTTAAGTACCAATTTATAAAACAATATGCTTATTTTGCCTGATCTATCAAAATAAACCAAAAGAATGTACTTCCGATCAATTTAGGCCTAATATATAAGCTTTTCAGTAAATGGGAATGGATATAGAAAATTTATTTCAATTCATGTTTCTGTATTTAGTTTATTAGTTATTTTCTTTAAAAAGTATATTTATATAAATTTTGATGTTACTGGTAAAAATTTACTTTGCATAGGATGTTTACATTTAATTAATTGTGTATTTAGCTATAGAATTATACTATGTACTTCTCTCATATAATGTGATGTAATTGCAGTTGGTCTACCAAAGAAATAAAAAAATTGTAAGCATTTTCAAAAACAACTTTTTGTCATATGGACATTATATCACAATAAAATTAACACAATTTAATTTTATCTCATCACATTAAGTAAATTTAATGATATCCTTTTTAAAAGTATCATCAATTTTTTTTAGAAAAAAAACTTTCGATACCTCAGAATAAAAAACTTTTAACTTTATGTTTAAGTTACACCCTTTTTTTAAAACCTTGAATTAAAAACTCTGATCTTTTGGTCTAATCGACAATTTTTTGTTTTTCCTTTTTTTATTAAAAAGTTTACTTACTAGTTATTAGTCCCAAAGAAATAGATGCACTGAACATTAGTTGTCTTCTTAGGAGGTTTCAGCTCCGGAGTTGGGATGGCTACCTGAAAACCATCGTCGGATAAAATTAGTAAATAAGCAACTTCACAAAACACGAGTTTCTCTCTCTAATATTACTATAAGGGTTAGGAACACAGAATGAGAGCAACAAAACAATTTGGGACATGGGAAATTATCAACAACTAATAAGATAAGTATATTTAAATATTGAAGCGAACGAAATATAAGTTTTATTATAAGTAAAATAAATTACTAGAAGCCAAAGCATCTTCTTCAACGTAACCAAAATTTTCCCGCTAATAACAACTCAAAACAAATTATAGACATTTACAAAAAAAATACTTTAATAAGTTCAAGTCAGATGTTTGTTTTGTCTAATGCTCTAGTTTAGGATCTGAAAAAGTTTCTATTTTCTTTAGAAATTGAAAAAATCAAACAACTTACCCGGCCGGGCCAAGGGCTGAATCCCTTCATTTTTGCCCTGAAACAAATACGATACGAATTATATTAATTACTAGGGTCAAAATTAAGTAACAATGCATAAACTGGAATAAATTTTATTTACATACCAAACCAAATCACCAAGTTTATAAACTTCACTCATGATATACGTCTACTCGGTTCAATTTTCCACGACGAACTAAACCAAAGAGTAAAAGATTGTTAAAGAAAACACAAACTTTGGCGTCTTTTTTTAGTTTATGGTTCTAGAGATTGAAACACTAAAAAATCGGATTTTGTCAAAGAAACTTTAATTGAAGAACTTTAATTGTTTTTTCTCCATTAATTATTACTTTTATGATGTCTTATTACAAAAAACACTCCAAAAATATTGCTTAAAAATTAAATTACATTATTAACACTTAGTCGTAATAAATAGTTTTTTTTCTTATTTTATTTATTTATGGAAAGGAAGACAAACGATTAGACGGTAAGTGATCCTGTCGCCATGGACACACGCAACATCCGGAGAGTTGCGAGTGCGTTGTCAACCTGGGAAATTTGATACAATAGGTTTATTTGATAGAATGGGCCGGGACACACGCAACATCCGGAGAGTTGCGAGTGCGTTGTCAACCTGTGAAATTTGATACAATAGGTTTATTTGATAGGATGGGTCGGGATTAAGAATTTGGAGGGGATAGGAGTGAGAAAAGAAAAGGGTAGACAAGGCCATCCCCAAAACTCATGCATACTTTATTTTATGCCGACTTTATAAAGGGCGGTGGTACTTCCCCGGACGAGCGCGGCTGTAAAAGTACAGCAAAAGCTGTGAAAGGATATTATACTCTACCACCTGTAAAAACCACTTGCATATATTATATTAACAGTTTTAGTAGTCGAATAATAATTAAAAGTTAGTTTTCGCACTATTTGGATTGGTACATAGAGCACACTTCGAAATTATGATGATGAAGTCCTCCAAGACGTGTCCGTCAATGGCGACACTTTAGTAAAGATTGGCGCATGCACCATAGTGAAACTGAAGCAACAAAAAGTTGTCCAGCTGCATTGTAGGTTGTTGACATAGGAAGGCTTGGGCCAAGTTTTACGGAATTGACGTTTGGCGTCTAGATGTTCGAGACGGACGCATTCCAAATCATTTATTTCCGTATTGACAGCAGTTCTCCACTCCGACCTCCGAGTAAGAAGCTCAGTCCACTGACTCATGCAGACTCATGAGGTATTTCTATAGAATAAGGGAGACGTTTTGGTATATCCTTATCCGCAGATACTGTCCCCCAGAATTTCGGGTACCCGAGCCAACCTCAGAGTAAAAATCAGCTTCCATACGGATAATTTAACCATACCATTGCAATTGTTGCGATGATTACAAACCCAAATATGCAATAAGATTTGTTCAAGCTACATATTGCTGTAGCATTGCAAATTGCGCAACAAGTATGACGCATGCCAGATTACTTTGCGCACGGCTAAATTCGAAACGTAATGTCCCTACAGTTTGCTTATTTATGCCAGTTATAGAGAATGTATTCTGCTTTTAACATTTAAAGGGTACTTAGTGTTTCACCAAAAAGAATAGGTAAGAAAATATTAAATAATAATTACTTAAAGTTGGCTTCATAAATAACGACGCGAGTGGGCCATAGTTCTTCAGGCATGGCAGCTGAGGCGTAATACAGCTCCAATATCGTATTTTCAATCTGGGGTGCTACACCACAAAATTTGTGGAGATATTGTTACTGTGGCGTATAGTGCATTTCGAATCGTGTCTGAAATAGAGTTGTTCGATTTTACGATTCATAGGTAGTTCTACCTACTCAGCACTGTCAATGTCAATAGCATTATCATTTATCTGTAAATACGATTCACAGCTGTGACGGCTGTTGTTTTGGTCTTAAGTTTTAATGTAGCGCCAAAATTAATTTTGTTTCAAAACTCTACAACAATGTCTAAAAGGTTTTTCTATCCGCAACAGCAAGGCGAAAGGAAAAAAGCTAAACTGAATATAACTATATCAGATCATAATTTTCCCTTAAGTCAAAATAATGATAAAAACAAAGGTAAATAACATTTAATCACTTTTTATTTCATAAATTAAAAATACAACAAATTTAAGAACGTATAACATATTGAAGAATGTATAATGTATTGAGTTTTAAAAATTGTTATGTGGTTTCTCAAAATTTTATTATATTTTAGATGACCACCATGCAGATAATTGGGGAGACGATAACGATGACGAAATTCTGCTGTTAGCGAGCCAGGCCTGTGAACAAGCATACAATGTCAACAATAGCACTTTGCCAGATTATAGTTTTTGCATGCAACCATCATCCACAAGCACACAAATCTGTAATCCAGTTCCAAGCACTTCTAAAAATGCTTTCTCGTTTAAAAAACCGACTGCGAGCGCATTAAACATCATTTCAACAAAGCTAAAAGACAAGTGTGAACTTATTTCATCACCATTGCCTGGTATGTCAAAAGTTGTACAGAGAACAAACCACGAGCCTTTGGTTGAAGACATGATATTTAATGACAAGATATACAAAGGAGGTGATGACTATGTATATCGTCAGTTGTTACAGCTGCAGGAGGAGAACTCGAAACTAAAGTCTGAAAATGGTAAATTGTTGGAAAAATGCGTGACTAAGGAAGGCGAAGTGTCAATATTACGGACTCAGTTAAAAACTAGCCAGGCAGCGGCTGATAATGCTAGGTTAGACAAGATTAAAGTGCAGGAGAGAGTGCAATTGGAATGGACGGATAAATTGACTGCAGCTAACAATAAGTTACAAGATTTAATGACCCAATTAGATTTTAAGGTAAATGTTTTTGATATACTTCCATCCAAAAGGATGCTCATGTTTCTTTTTTATTTCATATTATAAATGGTAGTAAAATACAAAATAATATTGAATAGAACCAGCATCTGCCACTTGGCTTTCTTCATATGCTTGGCTAGGGACAGTGTTACTTTTCCAAGATAAAACTAGACTAATTTTTTTTCTAATATATTTACTATATCCAACAAAGGTAACAATATTTGTCATGCCTTATTTATATTTAATTGTTAGTTTAATAAAGTTTTTTGTTTAAATTTATTTGATTATTTTGATCATTATAGAATCTTGAAATAACCAGTATAAAGGAAAAATGCAGGATGCTGGAATCATCTAAAGTTAAATTAACTCAAGTAACTGTTCCTAAAAATGACATCACAACAAGGTAAACATCAAACTACATATTTGGAAGATATTATATAGAATTGTAAAAAATATCAGAATTTTTAAGTTATATTGTTTGTCATACTTAAATTTCCTTAGAATTTAAGTTAAAAAATTATATGCTGACCTAATAGTTATTATCTAAGTTTCTTAAATTTGGGACTTGTAATTTGCAATTAAAAATATTGAGGTCATTAATTAAAATAAACGCATTATTGATGTCCCAAAATTTTACTGAGGTCAGTTAAGTTTGGTCATTTAAGTAATAATTCCATATCAGAATATTTGTTATTACCTAATTTAAGAAGCCTTGGTATTGACTATTGGGTCAGCATATAATTTTTTAACTTAAATTCTGAGGAAGTTTAAGTATGCTATACATAAACATAGTGTTAAATACTATTTATTTCATGTTTGCATATTTTACAAATCCAATATTTCACAAATTTTTATGATGTATATATTATATTTTCAGCCATAGACACAACAGTAATATTGCATTTGCACTTGATACAACTTCATCTCAGCAAATAAAAAGGTTTAAAGGTGTTTCTAAAAATGTTCAAACTGAAAATCGGAATATTCTACATCTTCATATAGCACAGCGAAATGGTAAGACCCTTTACCCAAATTAATTTACATAGTATTTCTACTATTTATCATTTGTAAAATATAAAACTAATGAAATTATATCTTATTCATTTACAAAAATATAAAATGATAATCTACTTCTTTAAAAACTAAAATGCAACAGCCAATATATTGTATAACTTATGGTAAATGGTGAATGTGATTTTTGGCAGGTGGTAAAGCATAAATTTTATGTACAGTTCTAACAGCACTTAAAGGACTATTTTGCTGAGGAGTTACCACTAACCCGCATTCAAGGCCACTACATTGCTAAACCCATAAGTCTAGTTTCCAGCACTTTCTATTCAATATTCTTTTTCCAGTACTGGCAGTTTTCAACAACTTTTTGGATATTATAGTAGTTATATAGTAGTAGTTTTTAATACCATTAGTAGACGTAATCATAATATCCACAGCTTAAGATATGTTAGATTTTATAGTATCATCACAAAGATAAATATATTCTATCTGCTTATATATTCATATAATCCGATAAGATGGATAACCAAAACAATCAGAGTAAGATCAGGCATATTTAAGATGCTCTACTGACATAGGTCATCTTATCATTAATACTATCCTGGCAATCAGAAAATGACACATTTTGCCCTTATATGCCATTTGGCTATAGCAGTACTCATTATTATAAGTAAATAATTGATAAATATATGTTATATATGAATATAATTTAACAAGCACTTTTAAACTGGTATATATGTTGTTTTTTATGGATAGGAAGAGAAACAAGCAGACGTTTCACCTGATGGTAAGCGATTCTGTCACCCATAGACACATGCAACATTAGAAGAGTTGCAAGTGCTTTGTCAACTGGATACAGTAGGTTTCTTGGATGGGATGGGATCGGGATTATGAATTTGGAGCATCCCACTGCATCCCTAAAAGTCATGCATACCTTTTTTATGCCCGCTTTATTAAGAGTGGTGGTTCTTCCCCAGGCAAGCGCAGCTAAAGAGGTGCAGCAAAGGCTGTGAAAGATGTTATGCTCTACCATGGTCATCACTTATTACAAATCCTTCCAGATCAAAAGAGGCTGGTTAAATTCCTTCCGCTGACAGTGGAAGCCACAGTAGAACAACACTCCCTTTTGGACTACAATGAAAAACTTCAAAAACCTTCCGATGTGCCTGCCGGTTGCAAAGTGTTCAGTACCTTTCACAGGATACCTAACACACCTAATGTTAATAGAGAAAGTATTATACAGAAAATATCTTTAAGTGACATTCAAGAGGATTTAGCATTTATAGCCTCTGATAGCAATATTGGAGAAGACACACAAAGATATTTAAATGTAAGTATTGGTTTACAAACATAAACAAATTCAATAAATAGGTTTTACTGTTTGTTACACATTCAGATCTTAAATACTCTAATGGCCATCATGAATTCTGCTGGTGCAGAAAAGGACAATTATATCCAAAAAAATAGTTAAATAGTTAATAATACTTCTTTTATATTATAATGAATATATTGTGTCATAATTCACACACATAATTCTTTTATAAACTTAAAACACATTTTAATTACTTATTTAATATTGCGATAAATATTAAAAACCGCTACCGAAGGCCTTAGAATCGTACTTTCTTGATATATCAGTTACTTTCAATTTTAAAAAACTAAATCACAGAACCAATAATAAATAAAATTTTATGGGACCAACCCATAAGTATGTTTTCAAATGTACCCGAAGTCAAAGAAATACCCGAATATACAAACAATGGTGGTCATTGGACACGACGTCCTGGACGTATTCCTGAGGTTTGGGGGCAGGAAATGTTGCGAAGTAGTCGCAGTTCTCCAGTTCTATACTTAAGATTAACATAATTTCCCTTCATTACATCATGAATGTTTCGTGTATGATCATTATAAGGGAAAGAGTACTCTGTGACATACAGTCTGTATGTCAAAGAGTAAGTAAGTAATACATGCATAGCGACTCTGTACGTATTATTACTCTGTGACGCAAAGCAGGATGTGGAGGGGAACTAATGTTCACACGCGTGGATATCGCGACGTTCAGTTCAATTGGGTCCGGGACGTCTCGTCAATGATACCCTAAATATTTGAATTAATCACAGTAAATTTATTTTGGTCATAATAGACGGTGCCACGATTACTCATGGCAGTGCCTCCAAAAATGCCTGAAAAGTAAGATGATCAAAGTTGATATTGGAACCCTGGTACTATGTAAAACTCGGGACAGCACAACTATATCGCGATGTAGAAAACTAACAGCGCCATCTATTGTGCAATGGAGAAAACGTACAGATATTGAAAAAAAATTACCTAGCTACTATAAGCTTATTCCTGTCATTATACTTGCGAGACTAAACACGGATTTAAATAAAATGAATTATTCTTAATACCATAAAAATTTTATTAAAAAAAAAATAGTATTCAGTAAGATTTTTTTTTGTATTTGGTTAAAATGATTGCCACCTAACTGCGCCTTGAATAAGAAAAAATATCAAATATTTAACTAAACTTCTGATCACTCCCATAGACATTCCGAAATTGTACTTTATTAAAAAACCTTCTTGGAACTTTAATGTATATCAAAAGAAAAACTAGCTAAACTGATATACGTTCTTTGCAAGTGTAACACTTAACAACAAATCTAGAGATATTTTTTTAGTGTACTTAATCCTATTTCTTCAATAATAACAAAGGCAATTACTGTTGACAATGCCCCATCTGACAAATTATGATCATTATTTTCACAGAAAACAGCGAAACGCCTTAGATGTGAACATTTGTGAACTAAATTTTTTAGTTATTTTAATTCAAAAAAGAAATTGTTGGACCGATTTTTATGAAAATTGTATGAGGCCACTTCATAACTGTATCTTTTCAAATAAAAAAAAACCATTATGGAAAATTAAAAAAAAACTTGCAGTCGAATTGAGAAGCTCCGTCTTTTTTGAGAAATGGTTTGAAGAAGAACGACGCATGTTAAATTGAATAATTTACAGATTTTATTTATTTTTGGACACTATATCGTTCATGTCTAAAGTTACTTAGTGTATCAAATTAAAATATATATACAGTTTTCTTTAACAATGTGAAATATCCGCGTAAATACAAAAATCTATCTTTGTACATATGTTATCATCTGAATGTGCGTATTTATTGGAATTTTGTGTTTGAATGGTACCCCGGATCTTAGAATCACTAAACCGGGCTCGATAGATGGCGTTGTTGCTAATTATCAAAGTTAGGGCATTCTCTGGATCGGATAATATCATTATACTAGAGGTCCCCAAAAGAGAGGCAAGGATGGGCAGCTGCTCCTCCCACCTCTCCCTCTCCCTAGAGATTCATGGAAATTATCAAATAGAAAGCGCCAAAAGGAATATGGTTGATTTGACAATCGATGCTAATTTTTCCAAAAAAATTAAATTGTAAAGGGCAATCTCAAGCTTTTTTGAATATACGTATAATGCATACTTTTTCCACCATCAAACTTACCTGACATCCTCCCGCAATCCTCGAAATTTCACCTTATGAATGAAATTTATAATAAATGTTATGAGTATACCTATTTTCAAATTTTATTTATTTATTTTTCAACTTAAGGTTCTCATTGAAAGGTAACATTAGATACATTGAGCAAATAAATGAGGTACAAATAGAAGATGTAATCTTGAAATAGAAAAATAGAAAAGAAATCGGTTCACATATTAAATATTTAAATACCATGTCATTGTGATGTGTACAAATGAGGTGGTAGAGCATATCACCCTTTCACAGCTTTTGCTGCACGTTTACGGCCACGCTCGTCCGGGGAATTACCACCGCCCTTTGTAAAGTCGGCATAAAATAAAGTATTTATTACTTTTAGGGGTGCTGGATGGCCATATCTACCCTTTTTATTTCCCACTCCTATCCTCTCCAAATCCTCAATCCCGACCCATCCTATCCAATAAACCAATTGTATCCGATTTCCCAG
>JAOCPS010000015.1:1524966-1537602 GCA_025505425.1 Graphium colonna
CATCCCGAAGCGGTAGCAATGTTAGCTGTAGCTATCCCCGTAGGCCGATAGAAGCAACCGATCGAGCCGAGGTTCAGACTCTCTCACTGAAACAAAAAATAGACATCCATCCATTTATTGTTAAAAGATCTTCATTGATTCGTCTTGTAAACATTTGTTATACTTAACCATAGGGATGGAGCCATAATAACAAAAGAAGATTTGAGTTGGATAGTAAATGTGACCACAATTTAATCGATCATTAGTAAATGATAAAAATAACATCAAAATGAAATTGTTTTAGGACATTGACTAATTGCTAATATTATTTTGTAAATTAATTTTAGTGTTATTAAAATATGTTGTTTTGATGAATTAATTTTTGTGACAAAATTCATCTCTTAATTTAATCAAATGTAAATTGTTTTTATAATATGTATAACTTTTTTTTCTACTTTTAAGGTCAATATTTCATTTTAATGTTAGTGATAAAATACAAGTAACGAACAACATAGTTTCATATAATGCCTTCAGTTTGATTCTCTTTATCGACTTATTACAATAACATGGTGAAATTGAATTGTTTGTAATGATCATTTGCAAATTATTCAAAGTTTTATATATACAATGTTTTACACATGTCTACAAATTTATTTTATTTCACAACAGACAAATTAATAATTCATTATTGCAAGCATTAGTTTTTCTATTAAGATAATACATAAATATATTATGGTTATTTACGCATTAAAGAAAATATTAATATTTAATATGTTCATTATGGGCTAAAATGATTCCAAAATCCGAAGATGAAGCAAACAACGTCGATGCTTAAACATGAGCATATAATTCATAAAAGTAATGTTTCGATAACAATTCAAAACGTTAAATATACATCCCTAGTAATTTACTCTGTTCCGCCCGCCATTTTGTATTCCCTGAAAAAACTACACAGCAGCCAGTCCTGTTTGCGGTTACTGTCGATGCGCAAATTTGTTAACGAAATACAATCTACGTGATTTTATTTCCATCATGTGCATTTAATTCGTACGTGAACTTACGGCGTAATATTGTGAAATTACTATCTCCAGTTTAGTGTTATCAGTGATAACGTAAGTTCTCTACGTGTTCTTTTAACAAATTTCTCGCCATGTTGGATGAAATCAAGCCACGTAACGATTATTGAGGTTAATTTTTTCCCTTACAGTAATGTGCTGTTGAAGAAGGATTGTTATGGTGAGAACAGCGGACTCGTTCGTCGAGCAAGATGTCAAAAGAAATTGCCGAGGAGTATGCGTCCAGCTTGTCGGATCTTACGGTCAACAGCAAACCCCTCATAAATATGCTTACAATACTCGCAGAAGAGAATATCGAGCATGCAGGGGTTATCGTTGATACGGTGGAGAAGCATTTGGAGAAGGTGATTTTGCATTTTTAAATTGGCGAGCCTTCCAATGTGTCACGGCGAGACGTGAACAAGTGGAAAGTTGAGTGAGCGTAATACATGACGCACGCTCCGTTCATATTATATGTGTTTAGTGAGATTTATCTGATCATCTTTGTAACCAGCCCTTGCCAACGAACAGGTAACTCCTGCAATAGATGAAAACGTACATTAGATAGCATATTTTGCAGTAGTGTTCAAGTTCTTTATGGATTAAAACTTAACATTTAAACATTTGTCATTTGTTCACATTTTTCTAAATTTAGGACATGAAGTAACCAATGAAATGTTCTATATAACATCTGTTAAATGTATGCAACAAAGCGATTTGTACTAAACATGTAATTATGTTGTGCAACATTAGACATATGTATTTTGTTACAAAAGGTATGCTTATATTGTATGTATGGCTCTGCTGCAAGCATATTTTACACAAATTTTCCAAATGGAGTTAATGACAATCAATTAATTATTTTAGGAATATATACAGTATCTGATTTATAATGATTAAGGAAGAGAGCTGATTACTTTACTTACATTAAAAATGTATTGAGGTATAAATTAATTGTCATCTCTAATAAGAACTATCTTATACCATCTACATATTATGGCACAAAAAATACTACATGATCCGTTATAAAATACACTTTTTAAAATTTTATTTAAATATTCAATGTGTTTTGTGAGTTCATTGATAAGATTTTTTTAAAAAACTAATCAAAATATTTTGTGGTACTTAGGCAAAGAGAAATAAAAAGAAATAGGCACCATTCCCCTTTGAATCATCATTTGTCATTTGCCTTACTGACTGATATTTGTTATTTTTTTATGTCTATTAGGCATTTTACTATTGGGTTTTTGAAAAATTTAAACATAGTTCATAATTTCTATAGAGCACACCTTTGCTGATATGCGAACTCTGATGTGTCACCCTGTCTTTTGGGGCTCTTTATATATTAATCATGTGCAACTAATTATCCTAACATAAACAGTCTGAAGTAAATATATGTATATAATGTTGTAATTTAAAAAAAAACTTGGTTGAATAAGATTGCATAACAAAAAGTACACCTTTGCTACATTTTAATATTCTGAAATCTAATTAGTTTTTTGGATTTCGAATAAAATAAACCTAACACAGTGGACACCCCTTATCAACATTTTGCAAGGCAGTGTTGTACTATCGGATTTGTCGGATTATAGAGTACTGTTTAAAACTCCCTATAGTCTGGAATTTTTTTATAAAAGAATACCTTGTAATCCAAGAAATTATCAAGATCCAACGATAAGATTACATTAATTATATACATATTTGAAGTACAACACATACATCATGTACCTATGTCGAATAGTAAATTAAACAACACAATGGTGAGCTTACATTTTATTACAAAATTAATTTCATTAATGGACTAATGAATTTACAGAAAATATGCATTAACTTTACATTAGAAAATTGTGTTATCGTGTACAAACAAATGTACATAATAAATAAATCAAAAATTATGAATCAATCAATTTGAGAAGCATGAAAATATTCATCAATTTTTCATATTGTTTAAATGCAAGATTAAAGCTTTGTCCCTTAGTCTTCCCAAAAGGTGAACTTTGTTGTAAGATGCACCATTTTTTTCAGTCCATTGCAAACTCAGCTCAATGGGTTAATTGCGTGTTGTGCTGTTATTTGCGGAGTAGTTGCAATTATTTTGTCATCATCTTTCCCATTTATTGTTGTATAACTAGAAATCTCTTTAATAATCTCTTCATAAAAACATTTTCCTCTATCCAAATCTTCTAGATTTATCAGTGTTTCAGCAGCAATTTGCTCTATTAGTTCTGAAGGTACGCTGATTTGTGGATTGTTGGTAGAAATGATGACTATATTTGGCCATAACTTCTTTCACAACAATGTAATAGTTGATGAAGGTAATGCATTCCACAATTGGTAAAGATCAAAAACCAAGCCTTTCATAGTAAATACTTTTAATGTTTTTTCTATTGGCTCTCCATTTGATATGGCTTTTAGAAGTAAGTTTTTCTTATAATTATGCTTTACAATCTGAATGACATGCTAATTGCTAATATGCTAATTAATCCATGGGTTGGATCAGTGCAGTGCAGTTTGGTAGAAGAAACATTGCAGTGATGCATTTATCCTCAGTTGTCAGCTCTTCTTCAGATGGATAACCGGGAATGTTATCAAGAAGCAATTACGCTTTTGGAGGAAAATAATGATCTTTCAACCATTTTCTAACTTCTGGTATGAAGTATTCATCAAACCACTTTTTTAAAAGATATTTTGTCATCCACATACTTTTTTGCCCATAATAGTGTACTGGTAAATCTAATGTTTTTGAATGCACATGGTTTATTTTTTTATCCAACAACACATGGTAGTATAGTAACACATTCTTTACTTACTTTTTGTCCAGGTACAGATTTCTCATTACAGGAAACAAATGTTTTGTTAGGTATCACACGCCCAAAAAGCCCTGATTTGTCTGCATTGTATACCTGTAAGGGGTTAATTGAAATGGCTCTATGCAGGTAGCATCATGATAATTTTTCTCCTCCTGTTATAGTCATTAAACATATGCCATGACTACTTTTGAAATGTTCTAGCCATCCCTTGCTAGCCACATATTATCTTTTTAATTCCTTGTATAAATATTTAGCTTCCATGGCCAACATGGTTCCTGAAATGGGTGCATGCCTAATTCTTTCCTGAAGAAACTACATGTATAAAGCTTCTTCCACTTCTGGATTCTCAGCATTCTTGAGTATCTGTCTTTTGCCTGGCCCACAGTTAGTATTTACAAACTTTCAATCTTCTCAGTGGTTTTTTTAATGTCATAAATTGTAGATAAGCCTATGCCGTATTCACTTGCTAAACAACTGAGAGATTCGTTACGATTTAGGCGGTCTAAAATATCACATTTTTCTTTAATTGTCAGTGTTTTATGCTTTCGCTTCTGGGCTTGCAACAACATTATTAGGTACAAGTATGTAATACACAACAAATAGTAAACAATACAAGGTAGATCATACTTCTATCTTCGTATGTAGTCAAATTCAAACTAAGCAAGCAAACAGAATCAAAACAATACCCTCAGCGTCGAGCACAATAGTGGTCGAGCGTACAAGTTATAACTTGTTCAATCATGCACTAGTGAAGATTATCATAGACCATGTTGGATTACATGGGGTCATGGATAAGACAGGGGCCGCATTACCGAGGGTCACTGTACATCCATTATATTAAAAGCAGAATGGAACATATTCACCATATACTTTATAGTTATTGTTATTATCTAAAATTTTCTGCGTAATTTGTTTCATTGTTATTGAAAACATGTTCATTAGTTACCTTCAGTCTTGTAATTAGTATTATAATTTTTAACAAGAGTACCACAAGTAATACCTATTTAAAATTTACATTATTAAGCTTGCATTTTCAAAGTATATGTTCTCATAAAAAATATATGTCATTAAAGATTACTCTAACCATAGCCCATTAGTCTGTGTCTTAAAACTTGTGCAAAAAAAAAGTATAAAGCTAAGGAGGAGCCTTTTGTTGCATAAAAATGTTACTTGTAATATAATTTTTTTCCCATCATTTACATATTTAAGGAGATACCTGTTCGTTTAAACTTCAAAAAATATAACTGCAGCCTTACCCTTATTGGTATGTTATATTTAACAAACACTCACTGGCATACATTCAGTTGTGTACTGTTATCAAAATAAAGGTTTTAAAAACTGACTTCTTATTTTCTTTTTAATGTATTAATATTAAATGGGTTGCCGAAACAAATTTTGTCTTATTCTTACCTGTACCATTGATAAAATATATTGATAATTCTATAGAAGCAAATCTTAAAGAGATTGAGGTACAATGGAGATACCCAATCTAGACTTGGCTAGCCAAGAAATTTGGGATGAGGAAATATTGTTCCTCCATACAGGTTCATCCAGAGATCAAGCTGCCAGTCCTGTATCTAGTCGATTCTATCATCAAGAATGTTGGCGGTGCATACACACAGAAGTTCTCGCAAATCATTGTAAATATGTTCACAAGGACTTTCAAGCAGGTGAATAATACAGATTTAATTATTCATTCAGTTTACCCTTTCTCAAGATTATGTTTATAACCTATACTTTCATCTATTTAACAGGTTGACGAGAAAATAAGATCGCAAATGTTCAAATTGAGAGAGACTTGGCATGATGTGTTTCCCGCGACAAAACTTTACCAGTTAGACGTAAAAGTGAACCTGATTGATCCCGCGTGGCCAATACAAGCACAACCGCAGCAGTCAAACATCCATGTAAATCCAAATTTTCTGAAAAAGGTGTTTTTTTTAGTTGATTATGTTTTTGATGTTCCATTTACAAGTCATAGAGCTGTAAAGGATGGAAAGGTTTTGCTTGTTTGCTTGGATTTCATGTATGCAAAGTATTCAGTTGTATACACATTTCTGCGCTATCATCCTAGCTATTAGTTGTAAATTTGTGCCTGAAATATAGCAGCTAGTGAAATACTACTAGCATATTAATGCAAATAACATTTGGGGGTTTTATTAAGGCCACATAGTTTTTATCAGCACTGTTGTTACCGCTATATATATATACTGTGTAAATCCTTACTATGTAACACTTAACATCCTTGAAAGCTTTATTTATTAACACATACATAAATATAAGTAATTACTAACAATTAACTATTTTATCTAGAATGTCGCTCCAACAACAAGCACTGCTGCAACATTAACGGAAGAAGAAGAGAAGATGCGCAACATCTTAGCCAAGAAGGAGCAAGAGTTACTCATGTTGCAGAGAAAGAAGATTGAAATGGAGCTGGAACAGACCCGGCGCCAGCTCGAGATGGCGGAAAAAAATGTGAAAAAGGTAAGAATTCTTTCCCTTTATGAAGAATATGAAATTAATATTTTTTTACAAAGCTTGAAGCTTTAATATTTTGTATAAAGGAGTAATTTATTTAGAGTTAGATATAAACTAAAAGTTTTTATTTTATTTAACTTTCTAACATACTAGTTATTCAATAAAATCATTGTACACTCATCTTTTTGGTTTGCTTTTCAAACAAGCTTTTATTGGAATTGCATTTCCCAAAATGCATCACCCATAAAGATCAATAATTTTGATCTATTTGGGTGGCGCATTGATTGGGTCATAATGACCTATATTAGTGGAGTTCCCATTCTTATGTTTAAAATGTGTGGTCTCAAAAGTTAAAATATAGTGTTTTTGTAACAAAAACATGTGGATTACAACTTTTGCTTGTATGTAATAAGATAGATTCCTCCTATTGCTCTTTATAAAAGCCATGTTAATATCTAATATCAGGTTCTAGTCAATCTCTCTTTAACTTTAATTCAATTGATAAATAATAGTAATAAACTTGATAACTCTCTGTTCAAAGAATTGTGAAGCAATAGTAAATATTTTTATCATATAATTGCTTAAAAAATATAATATTGTTTGCACATGATTTTATAAAATAAGATGTTATCATATGATGCAATGAATAATGATTTTGTTGATGAACCACAAATGCTTAATTTAATTGTTTACATATTATCTAAATTATCAGCAACTTTAGTTGTAAATTATACATTTCTTTTTTTTTTGCTTACTATATATTTTTTCAATCTTGTGATTTGGTGGAATTAATTTGAAAATACAATTGCATATAGTAAAATTAAATGTAGCAAATGTGAAGTTTTATTATATGGAATGGGCTGTGATGGATAGCAGTGCTACTTAGGTTGCCAATTAAAAAAAAATCTGAAATATTTGAAAAATTGTAGTCATGGTAGTTAAAAATAACTTTAGGGGTGTGGATTTTCAAAGATTATAGTTATTTTGTTTCTAATTTTAAAAAATATTAAAATAATTTTTCTTACTTTTTCTCGTGTAGTCATGAGCAGGTCCACCCTCTGGTTTAAAAATTTGGATGTGTTTTCTGTAAACACACACACGCACACATACACAGCGTTTTTTTTTTTGGATGGTCTCAAAATGCAATTGGTGAATATAGTCTGTTGAAGGCTGATTATATAGAACATGAGATCCTCCTCATACTAAAGGTTTATCGTTGTAGTATTCAAAACATACGGAATCTTCAGTTTTTTGCAAGTAGACTAAGCTTTGGTGTTTTTGTGGTAAAAAAAATTTGGTACACTGGATACATTGTTCAACTTGTTTATTTTAGCTATTTTTGCAGTATGTTATCTTACGGTGATGGGTGCTGCACCAGATATTAAAATAACTTTTATAATGCAAGAAAGAGCTATTCATGCAATAAATAACATTTCATTTTTAAATGTAAGGATAAATAAAATAATGTAGTTTTTTTTTTAAATTCAGACTTGTCAATACTTTTCCTTCATATAAATTTCCTGTTTAGTTTTATATGGAGGTGATTGCTCATCAAATCTTAAGCGATTACTGTAACATTGCAAATGCTCTGGCGCATTGCCAACCTAGAAGGGAATAGATAAATGGGAGAATGAAGTAGAGAGATTTATTATGATAAGAGATTTATGTCCTTACTATATTTCTTATTTAATTAAATTAAACACACATGCTAGCTTTTGCTGAACTGTAATATCTAAACCAAATTGAACATGAGGTTTATAAATGTGGAATTTTTTTTGTAATCTAATATGGTTTACCTGGGAATTTTGGCAATTCTTACATAACATTGTAAGCACACAATTGACTTGCTTTTTTATTTATATTTTTGCACAAACTCTGTTAGTTTTTTTTTACATACAAGGTCTATGTATTAAACATCTTATTTTTATTTAATTATTTTAACGCATCGCAACCTGTGTTAGAAGGATGGAAGGACTCCGATTTCTGTAGGTTACGCAAAATATTGTTTAATTATCGCCCTGACGTAGATACGATTTTAAAGCTTCTAATATGCTAAATTGAACGCAATAGATAAGCAACTGCGCCAACTAGGCATGCGCGTTAATTTTTTTTTCAATATCAATAAAATAACGGGTATTTAGTTGTGATATCGATATCTATAACCGTTTTCAAATATCGATATAAAATATTATATTTCTTACCAGTTACCACAGGTTACAAACTGTTTATTTTCTAATGTAAATATGTGACATGCGTCAGCTGGTGGGTCATGCAAGTGTTGCTTATTGCTTGCTTACCAAATATAAGGATTCAGTTTCAGTAAAATTTACTTTTTAACTTGGATTTTTTTATTTAATGTGAACAATTTTGTTAGAAATTAAAACAACAAATACTAATAATTCCTACAAATACTAATGTTATTTATGATGTTTTAAATATGATATAGGGAACTTTTTAAGTATTTAAATCGAAATATGTCCTATTATCCGGCAGACAAAAAGTTAATGTTCTTTGCTCGCTAAATGAGTAAACCGATTTTGACGAGTTAGGTGTCATAGGCAGTCTTACTTTAGCGCGAAACAAAAACAAAAGACGTAGTCAAGTTAACATATAAACTACTACTGACATAATTTTATATCTCAATTTACAGTCGCAATATCTTTTTATAGAAAATTATTTGTTTATATACGACAAAGAAAAACCGCGATATAGATACGAAAAAAATGTCATAAAACGCCCCACGCTTTTTACTTTTTTTTATATTGATATAGAATTATTTTTAACTTTCTAATTAGATGCACTATTAATTAGTGTTTTTTAATTTGTAATATTTTAAACTAAATTAATTTCAACAGTTTAATTAATTTAAATTAATTATTAAATTTCAATCAAATGCTACCATAAAAATCTAATCTCAAATGCGCGGAGCAGAGAATGAAAAATTTTTATGAATCCTTTTCAAATTTGACCCCAAGTTGAAATCCGGCAGATCGAATAGAATCGGCAGATTTTCATACAACGTATCCGAGCCTTTATTCGTAATTTCACTGTATTTAATAGTTAATATCAATATAATTAAACATAAGGGTTTGCCAGCAAAATTATAAATTACTACAAAATGAATTCGAATCTCACTCGACATAACCTTTTATAAATCACTGATTATTTTTTTCAATCGATCGTTTCGCTTACGTTTTGTTTCCACGGGTAATCGTCATTGTCTTCCTAGTTTGAAGCTAATATGTTAAAAATAAAACATTTAAAAATAAGCGTTATGTTGTATGGTATAAGGTTGTTATTAGTTTCAAAATTATGATAACGAAAACGAACCCATCAATACCGTAACCGTCCCATCTCTTTTCGTCATACATAAGCAACGATGCGTTAGAAAGGGATAGGTGGTACCAATAACGATATATCGGTATCGGCATCGTTTCGATTAGGTTTGGTTACTAACTACGTCACGATCGTTTTTGTGAAAACGGATATCAAAGTTTTGCATATTGATAACTAACGACATGTGCCCGTAACCGTTTTCACTTACGTTTTGATATGTCGGACACATCTGACACAGCTGACTAAATTAACAGTGGAATTACCTTCTCTCCATGGTGTGTCCAAGCAAATGCTGCTCAAGGAGACCTCGCTCAGGATAGGCCATGTGGCATTCAGGACAACAGTAGAGCGTGCTGCCATCTGTGAAATGAATAAAAGAGCTGATAAATAAATAAAGTCCTTAAAAAATACGGTCACGGCGGCCAATCTACTAAGAAATCAGCCAACTGCGCTGGAGATATTATAGTGCACAAGTGTATGCGCACACAGCTGCACTCTCTGTTTCTTTATTCTCCCATGGGATGGATATACGCCACAACAAGAGTTCCGAATTTGAAGCCACTACCTCCGCTTCATAAGGGTGGTAGAGCATAATACCTTTTCACAGCTTTTGCTGCACTTCTACGGACGGGAAGTACCATCGCCCTTTACAAAAGTCGGCACAAAGTATACATGACTTGTAGGATTATGGCTTTGGCCCATCCAAATCTGTAATCCTGTAATACAATCAACCTATTCTATCCAATTTCCAAGGTTAACAATGCACTCGCGACTCTTTTCATGACGTGTGCCCATGGGCGACGGGACATCTGCTTATTTGTCTTTTTTTCCATAAAAAAGCAAGGGCCCATACCACTAGGCTACGGAGGCAGTTAAGGAGGGATCTAATCAATATATTACACATAACTTAAAAATGACTTCTAGATCATTCTCTTTTTCAAACAGATTATAATTTCCTTACCCAAAGCAGTAGTCAGCCGTATCTCCCCTGGCTTAGGCCGCGGCTTCTTCTCTTTCAGCGATTTCTTCTTCTTCTTCCTCTTGATGCCGCTACCGCTAGGGGTCGTGTTTGTGCTCGCGTTGCTCTGATTGATAGACGCTGTCTGCACCACCACGGTATTCACCACATTCGAAGGTACCTGCATCACCAAAATTCAGATTGGGCAAATCTATACCAATATTATGATACTGAAAAGTTTGTCTGTTTGTTTGAATGAAAAACGCAAATCTCGAAGAATTTCGTACATTGACCTGTTATACTCTGCGTCTGTTATTTTTATTCTGTTATATTGCCGTCGCACTCACACAGACGCAATGACCTGCACTTCAACGCAACTGTGTGAGTGTTACGGCAATATATTTACGTAGGAGTAAAAAGGACAGATATTTAGAGGTCAATGTTCGAAATTCTACGTGCATTCCGGCTATACTATAATATTATGAAGCCGAACAGTTTGTTTGGGTGTACACGGTAATCTCAGAAACTACTGGTCCGAATTGAAAAATTCTTTTAATGTTGGATAGCCCATTTATGGAGGAAGGCTTTAGGCTATAAAACATCACGCTACGACCAATGGGAGCGGAGCATCCATGAAAAATATCGCAAAAACGGGGAACACGTACGCGGGTGAAACAGCAGTGACCACCTATCATAATAATGTAGCACTGACTGATTTATTGAAAAATTTTGACATTTTTGTATCGTTTTGATTTGTTTAATTTTAAAACTTTTAAACTAACTTCAAAAGTAGGAGAATGTTATATGCTCGTTTGTGTGCATCTTTTTATTCAAGTTTATCCGTTTCTCCGCCGATGATGTAGCGATTTTCGATATTATTTTTATATTAGAAAGGATAATATTCAAGGTGGTGCAATAAAATTATTACTTGAATCGGACTAACAATATTTTCGTTAAAACTTTTAAGGCGTTTGAAGTTTTTCCGTGAAAGTTATACTTGTTGTGGTAATTTAGGTAAGATATTTGATAGACAGAGAGAATATTCATTATTGCACACCATATAACTAAAGGAGAACAAATACAAGACATTATTCAATCAATGGGTACAAAAGGCGGCCTAATTACTAAGAGCAATTTCTTCCAGGCAACCTTTGGATGGATTTGAAGAAATGTAACTAAAAGTGCGGTGTGGGTTAGGTAAATTTAAGAATAAAAAATAAATTTCTTTAAAAAAAAAGTATGTAAATAGAAGCGAATAATAATAATAATGGTTGTCTTATACATATTGTGTGTCTTATATATATTTTGTTTAATGAGATTCCTTTTCATTTATTTATATAGTAAGCATTATTTTGTAATAGATATATTGAGGAAAGTTACCATATACGAAGTGATTGGTGAATCACCAACAATATTAAAGGAGAGCACTCTGTATTCGATTGCCATCATATTTAAGTAATACAATTAGGGGCATACTTTTCGATCAAATAAATAGATGAAGCGTGGATACGATGCCGCCAGCGACACAAATGGCCAGCTGGCGTAGTTCATCGACCCGACAAGTTTATTCTCACAGAAAATTACAAAAACCGACTTCAAACGCCTTAAATTTGTACTTTCGAAACATATCTCCTCCGTTATTTTGATTTTAAAAGCAAACTACTGATCCGATTTATTTAAAAAACCACTGGAGAAGTGTACTCTATCGGATAAAAAACATTTTTGGAGTCAATTCATAAGTTGCGAAGATATGTGCGAACATTCCTAAATTTTGTTGTTATGACAATCATTACCGAGTATAGCACTGGGTATTGTCATCATAGTGTTTAATATTGGTGACTCACCAATCACCGGTTACTTCGTACGCTCACAGGAAATAGGAAAGTATCAAAAAATAAAATCTACAAGTATCAATTGACTACAAAATCAAATCCACTTACAGATGTCAATGAGCATATAGAGGGCAAGGCGTTCGTGACGGACACTATGGCCGGTTGCTCGTCCCTCTTCGTCTCAG
>JAOCPS010000015.1:1537702-1549250 GCA_025505425.1 Graphium colonna
CACGCGCATAAAAAAATTTCTGTGTATAATTTACACCCATGTCCCCCCATGTTTATATGATTTATTAAAATTACCCTCATTAGCATATTATATTGATTAAAATGATTTGAAACATTTATTGCGAACAATATTCTTTTTTTAAATACTAATTAAGTAACCACGTTAATTATCAATTATTAAAAGTTGTTCTATTTCTGAATAATTAATTTTTTTCAAACAATTTTCAATGTTTCTTTTCACATTATACATTGGTAGTGAAGAAATAGAAATTATTTTCTTGATTTTGTTATATACGTATGGTCCAAGAAATCCTGAAAAATGTTGACTGAATTTAATTCTATGCAGTGGAATATTATGTTTGAAGCTATGGCAGCGCTTCTTAGAAGAAATTTTATCAGGGAGAACTCTATGCTGTGTAATAATCAGAGGACGAATGAATAACTGCCGAACGGTAAGAATTGATGCCTCCATATTAAGTTTGTTAGTAGAATATCGATTTTTTTTTAAATGAAAAACCTTTAATGACGCTTTCTGTGCCCAATCCAATCTCATTATAATTGATTTAGAAGCTCCACCCAAGAAAGTATACCGTAAGATATTATTGACTGGCACAAAGAGAAATATACATTTCTTATAATTTGAATATTTCTAATATGTCGAAGATTTTATAAGCATTTAGTAGTCTCCTCACCCGTTTTATTAATTCCTTGACTCTATTTAAGATGGTTATCAAGAAGTACACCAAGATATCTTATTTCGGTAACAGCTGATAAGATATGACAGTTACACGATAACAAGTCGTTACATTTATGAGTTTTGATTAGAAATGATCCTAAGGGTGGTTGTATCTAATTTTTAATACTATACGGTATGTATTTAGTTTTAGTTAAATTTAGTGTCAAAATATTATGATCCAGCCATTCAGTAACTTTTTTAAACTCTGTATTAGCAGTAGTTTCAACCTCACTCCATTAATTTACACTAAAGAGAATCGCTGTATCGTCGGCAAAGTTATAATGTGAGCGTTTTTAACTGCATTCTATATAAACCATCTATATAAAGCAAAAATAAGGTAGGCCCAAGCACATTACCTTGAGGAACACCGTGGGTAATTATTTCCTCATCACTCCGAATATGGTCTAATCTTACAAACTGTATCCTCATAGTGAGATATTCGGTAAATAACTTTAACGCGATACCTCTTATGCCAACAGCTTCCATTTTCTTAAGAAGCAAGGTAATGGAAACGCGTGTCGAAGGCTTTTGCGAGGTCTAAAAAGATACTTACACATTTTTTTGACGAATCTAAAGATGACACAATTTTATCGACAAGATGGTTAATGGTATTAGATGTAGAGCGCTGATTACGAAAACCATACTGATTTGGTGATATTAGATTCTATTTTTCAAAGTAGTTTAAAATACGACGATTTGGCACTTTTTCGAAAATTATTGATAAGGTAGGTAAAAGAGAAATGGGCCCGTAATTATTAATTTCATGTTTAGCTCTGGACTTGTGTAAAGGAATGATAACAGATTTTTTAAGATCTAGAATACCTGTTTCCATGCAGATATTACAAAGATGGGCAACCGGTAAGGACAATTCATGGACATTATTAATATTATGTTATGTTGGTTTTTAAGGACATAATTTAATTTTTAATTTCATCGTCATTAGTATGTACTAGGACAAAAGAGTTGACTGGAGTATATTTATTTCTATGGTTAGAATATAAGTCTCCCTCTGTTAATCTCTTCAATATTGATTTACTAAGGGAACTACCTACACCAGTAAAATATTTGTTAATTAAATTAACTGAATCATTGGGATTTGACATTATATTTAAAAGTTCTGCGTTTAATTTGTACTATCGCCAATAACTAATATTATACATACACAACTAATATTCTTAATCATTTTCCTGGTTTTTTACTATCATGACTATATTAGTCGATAGTCAGATAGTCGATAGAACAGAAGTTGCGATATCTGAGATAAGATACACGTAAAGATTGATCGTTTGGAAACTGTGTTTGTTACCCAAGGTTTAATATTATACTTTCTACATGAATAGTACATGAAAATGAATGCTTTTTTAAAAGCGAGGACAAATAAGCCAAAAAATTTGAAGTAATTTGATTTGGATTCCCAAGTGACATTATTTTTGACCAATCAGTTTCATTAAATTCATTGGCAACGGCCTGATAATCAGTTTTTAATTTTTGGCGGAGGCGCTCTTTTCTTGTATTAAAGTTTTTACTTTGAATCGATGCTATAACACAACTGTGTCCAGTCTGTTACAGTTGATTCATAGACTATGGTTGTCATAAGATTACGGGTTTCAGCTATACAGTGGTCCAAACAATTGAAACCCCTAGTTGGAAAAGAATGAGATGATAAAAGTCCATGCATGCCCAAATTTAGATAGTCATACGACTTATTCTCGGTAGAGCCCTTCTCGATATCTAAATTAATATAACCTAACAAAAACATATTTTGAACATCCTTTAATCCAGATAGTAGCGTGTTTAAGCTAGTCAAAAAGTTTTCAATTGACTTAAAATTTGGAGATCAATTGATTTCTGGCACGTCACGACACGGCATGAAACGTAAGTGTTTTTACCTTTACAACAAACCGACTTAATATTCAAAGAGAGTAATAGTGTGCTGGCGTTGTCAAATCATAAAAAAATATCTATGTTTTTACAATTTTGATTTAATAAATAATTTAAAAAAATATTAAAACCGTTCATAAATAACGAAGAAATGCATATTCATCCCTTAAAAAAACCAACATCCTAATAAAGAATCTCCACCATCTTTAAAATTGGTTAAGGATATTACGCGAATTGACCAGAATGACATTAATTAAAATTTCTTTTACTGTACTTTTAGACAAGAATTTTAATGGGAAATATAAATAAACAATTTTTTTTCGGGTTTAATTTTTTAACATTAAATATATGTTATTGTTATTCTTGAATTTTTGTTATGCATATATTATAAAAAAAATAACAAAAAATTAACATTTTTAGATTATTATTAGGACTCAAAATATTTGTATGGTAAAACGGAATGCAATTAAAGTTGACAGTGACGTTTGTGTATCTGTCTTCATCCTTTTTGAGGTTTCTCAGCCCCCGTTGCAATCATGGCGGTGAACAACATTTCTAAAAAACGCAAAGTATGTTAATTTCTTGTACAAAATTATGTCAAATAACGTTCGCAATCTATACTACAATGTTATATTGTTTTACAAAAGTGCAAATTTAGCTAAAAGTGACAGTGTATTTCGTGATGTTAACCGATGTCAAAATGTTATGTTTGCCGTTTGCAAGAAACTTTAATCTTGTGGCTGTTACATATTTAGCTTACCTTTACACATATATACCGGCCTGTGTTTAAGAGAAATATACAAGTGCTTTGCAAGGCGTTACTTAAAATGTAAAATATATAATATATAACCTCTGTGTGATATTTTCAGTTCGTCGGGGACGGTGTGTTTAAGGCGGAACTTAATGAGTTCTTGACCAGAGAATTAGCTGAAGATGGCTACTCCGGCGTGGAAGTGCGTGTTACTCCAACACGCTCGGAGATTATCATTATGGCTACGAGAACACAGAGTGTGCTTGGCGAGAAGGGACGCAGAATCCGCGAGTTAACATCAGTTGTACAGAAAAGATTTAATATTCCCGAACATTCTGTGGAGTTGTACGCCGAGAAGGTAGCGACCCGTGGTCTTTGTGCTATCGCTCAAGCGGAATCATTAAGATACAAACTCATTGGAGGTTAGTATACTTATTTTTTAAAACTTTAAATTAAGGAGAGAATAAATCCATTTCACTGTAATATAACCATAATATAGCCATGTTTTGAAATACAGTATTTATCAAGTAGCATTTTAATTATAAAACCTGTTTTGGTTGTTATGGATTTTTTCAAATTTTAATATTCGTCTATTATATATCCACACAATCAGGGTTTGTGAGCTTATCAATAGCTTGTGATCTAATTTGTAGTGGAAGAGCAAAATGGTTTGTTTTATTGGAGGGTTTGTTCTAATACAAGCTCTTGTACGGTGCATTCCATACAAACTTAATTAATAGTCTCCAGTTCAGGAGTAGTAACATAATTTGATTTATTAAATGTTATTTTGATTCATACTATTTCTCTTACTCTTTATAAAAATTCATTTAGGTACATCTATGGATGAAAGAAATAAATGTTTATAGCAAAATTATTATTTATAATAATTCTGAAATAAATTCATCTTTCAAAAACATTCTTTTTCCCATCACTAATATGTTCTACTGTTCGGACCTTTTTAAATGTAAATGTATATAAATTTTTGGTATGGCTCTGCCCACATTTACTATTTACCAACTTTAGGTTTGGCTGTCCGTCGTGCATGCTATGGTGTGCTCCGTTTCATTATGGAATCTGGTGCCAGAGGTTGCGAAGTTGTTGTCTCTGGAAAGCTGCGTGGTCAGCGTGCCAAGTCCATGAAGTTTGTTGATGGCCTCATGATCCACTCTGGTGACCCCTGCAATGACTATGTCAATACCGCTACAAGGCACGTCCTGTTAAGACAGGGAGTGCTTGGTATCAAGGTGAGTTACATTTGTCTTTATTCCATTTTTAATATGTATCTTTGTATAGAATTCTTGACCTGTATCTAAAAAGCTATCCATTTATTACATTTGGCATTGTTAAGAGTTGCTAAAGTTGGAGAGGACAAAAAAGGAATAAAAAAAGATTTTGTGCTCTACAAACCAATTTCAGATTGTCCACATCCACAAACACTCATTCTGAAGTTATAATGCTGTATAACTGGGGAGGTACCACCACCCCACACTCATAAAATAAAGATCATAAAATAAATAGTGCCTTTTGTGATTGTTTTGGATGGCCATTCCTTACCTCTTCCACTCAGTTACACATATTTTATCTAATTCCCTAAATTTGAGCATGCTATAGTTGACAGTGTACCACTAGCTCTTTAAATGACACATTGCATAGACACCCACAATGTCCATGGCCCATGGTTTCAATTACATGATGTCTGATTGAATTGTCTGCTCGCTTGATATATCCACGCAATCAGGGATTGTGAGTTTATCAATAGCTTGTGATCTAATTTGTAGTGGAAGAGCAAAATGGTTTGTTTTATTGGAGGGTTTGTTCTCATACAAGCTCTTGTACGGTGCAATCCATACAAATGCTTCAATAGCAATACACACATGAATTTGTAGTATATTCCTAAAAATGCATCAATCTTGTGTTTAAGTAGCAACTGGAAGGATATACAAACCTCTTTGACTAAGTTAAATCAAGTTGACAAAATATAAAAGTAAATAGCCTAAATATGTTTTTTACGTAAATTACAATAGAAAACACTAAATTACAAATGAACTAACATCATCATCATCATCATCTTAAATTATTCAACGGAGACAAAGATCACCAAAACATAGTCTTTTATGAATCTAAAATTTAACTACTTAAAATTAATAATTTTTAGGTATTTTGTTTCTTAGGCTTGTGCAAATACCAGACATTTTTAAATTAAACAACTTTACAGATTTTATTGTGGTTTATTTTGTTTGTTTAAGTTGTTTAATTTAAAAATTTTAGGTAATTTATAATTGGCAAACTTGTACACAAATCACAAAAGCTTAGTACTTTTACTTCAAGTAAGTAATCTGAAAAAACGAAACTACTACTAAATGGTTTATTTGATGTGTTAAATAAAAAATAATGATGTAGATCCAATGAATAGTGCCATATGAAGCTTTAAATATTTTCCACAAGTTTAAACAATTTATTGGTGTCAGAAGTTCTATTCAAATAAACTATTTTAAATGTGAGAGAGAATCCATCTAACTCTGTATCCAAGCTTCCAAACAATAAAAAAATAGGTAGCCCTAAAACCTATGTATAACTCCTGACATTCTACTCTTTATAAGTAAAGCAATGTGTGCAATAAATAATATAAATCATATTCCATAGAAATCAAGCAAAATCCGCGTTCAAAAGAACATACTCTTATTATCGCTATATTATGGCACAAATTAAAGCAATAGACACATCTAATATACTAGAAACTTATAATCTTTGTGGTCCACAGGTGAAAATCATGTTGCCATGGGACCAGCAGGGCAAGAACGGCCCCAAGAAGCCACAGCCCGACCACATCCTGGTGACGGAGCCCAAAGACGAGCCCGTTCCCACAGAGCCCACCAGCGACGTCCGTACGCTGCCCCCGGCGCCCCTGCCGCAACCTGTTGCAGCCGTTGCTTAGCTCTTAGGCTATTAATAAAAAATGACTCAAAAACTGACTTTTATTTAAAACTAGTAGTTAACTTCAGCTCAATTAGCGCCATCTAGTGACATATTTGTCTCAAACATTACAAAATTATTTCACTTCATTTATTTAAATATTTCAGGAATGGTCCGATTTTGATGTCTAATAAATTTGAAAATCTTATACTATGGACATTATTCCAAAATTCGGTTTTATTGGGCACTGATTCAACAGTTATGATGGAACATACAGTGTGTTCTCACCTCCTCGTATTTCTCATACACCAATATAAAGAGTAAAACTGAGGCGTCCACCAACTGCGGGGTCAACAGAAGTGATTCGAATGGCTGTGAGGTGTAGGGATTGAATGTATAAGAAATATAAAATGCAACACACTGATTACAATTGATCCATATAGTATTTCGAAATAATTTAATCAATACTTATGAATCGGGCTTCAGACGTGGGCACAGCACGACCATTGCCCTCCTTACAGTGACTGAAGATATTAGAAAATTTATGAAGAATATCGAAATCACTGTATTGGTGTTAATAGATTTCTCTAATGCCTTTAATACAGTCAGTCACGACATCTTTCACGCTATTCTATCGCACTTTATGGTTTCAGAAGTGCTGGACTGGTTCTATTCTTATCTTCGGGAACACCAGCAGTCGGAATGTGTTGATGAAACCTCATCAAGTTGTAAAGTAACAGCCTATTTTATATCCCACTGCTGGGCAAAGATCTCTACGCAGAGGGAATAGGGCATAGTCCACCACGCGGCCTAAGTGCGGATTGTTGCACTTCACAATACTCAGAAATATAATTTCTTAGATATGCAGGTTTCCTCGCGATGTTTTCCTTCACCGCAGAGCACAGCAAGTTGGCTTGATATTAAAAGTAGCGTCGCCTAAGGCGATATACTCTCCCCACTTTTATTTTCTGTTTTTATTAAGCTTGTCACTAACGATATTCGGTGTGCGCATCATCTGTACACCGATGATCTACAACTTTAGGCCCAAGCTACTATTGACAATCAACAGATTCTTTTGATTAGATGTAGTCAATCAAGATTTGATCGGTATTAAACATTGTTTTCATGGATTTGTGTTAACTGTTAATCCAAGGAAATTCCAAGCGATCGTGCTCTACAGTTCTAAATTGTTGGCCAAAGCTGATTTAGGCCATTTGCCGCAAATTATCTTTGATAGTTCTCCCGTACCAATCAGCCAAAGTGTTAAAAACTTCTGTTTGAATCGACAACAAACTTAGCTGGAAATCAGAAGTGTGTAGTGTTAGTCAAACAAGTCACTGGTGTCATGCGGTAACTCGACAGGTTCAAAAATTTTTAACCTACGCCAACTAAAGCATCGCTCATGCAGGCTTTGATTCTCCCTTCAATCGACGATGGGGACGTGTGCTACTTCGATATAAATGTAGATCACCTCAATAAACTTGACCGACTTCTAAATAATTTCAATTCGTCTTCAATCTTCGTACATTTGACCACGTATACGTATACCGTGCTAAACTACAGTGTCTACCCATTCGTTTTTTGCGAGCTCTCACCACGCTATTCTATCCTCAATTCTCCTTCTACTCCGACTTACCTATCTTTGCACTTATAGTATATTTGTCATTGAATCCGTAGATTGGATGAAGAACGAAGATGTCTGTCATTATTTAGAAAAAGATATTAAAATTTATCTTTGAGATAAGATGGAGAGGTAGAATCGTTTAAAATAGAGAAAAGGACAAGCAAAATTCTAGAGTAACGCCTTTCTTTTAGGATAAGCCATTTAAGGCGTGTGCGATATGGAGAGACATGACCATATTTCCGAAGATTGAAGATAAATCTGATACAAGTGATATATAGGCGCTCTAGCTTGTTTGAGCGTTTGTATAAGCATCACTTTGGTCTTAAAGGGAAGAAAATTCTTCAGACGGTACAGAGATCTCATTAAGGTAAAATCTTTACGACTGACCTCAGTGATATGTACACCCCAATTCATTGTAATGTCCATAAATAGACCCAAGTTCTTTACTGAGTTCGAGAGTGGAATCATTAAAAGATATATCTGGTAAACTTGCATAATCGATTTTAGCTAACAATACTTGACATTTTAACGTTTCAGATTTGAGTTTATAGTAGATATCGCATTATAGAAATCGGTGATCTGCTGGCACATAAATTTGTTGGTCGTCGGCATACAGATGGTACGCGCAATTGAGACAGGTTGTGATAGAATTCAGTTACAGCTATGTCAAATATTCAAAGTTATTAGTATGTTATTCGTAATTATGTAGACGTGTATTTAGACAGATCATAGAGTTATTAGACATAGAGTCATGTGGGGTACACGTACGCGACGAACTTGTGTCCGCAGTGAACATTGTGAAAATCCGCGGATGACAGCAGGTCGAGACCTATCGAATTTAGTTCGCGTTTGACCACCGAGCGAGTTTACTACGTCACAGGATTGCCGCACATTGCTATATAAACTTACGTGACGATATTGTCTAAGGTAAGTTGTACTTTGAAATTTTATTAATTTAATTTGCTTTTATGAGATGGGGTAAGTGTCCGCAGTAATTAAACACGTATACTTAGGGGGTAAGTTATTACTCATTCTTTTTGTTTATAGATTGAAAATGCCTCGCAAATATATAAGGAAATGTCCTGACCGGAAGCTCTGTACACGAGAGCAGATTGATGCTGCCAAAAAGTTGACGGAACAGGGAAAATCGAAGAGAAAAGCCGCAGAAATGGTTGGAATAGATGAAAGTACTTTGAGAAAACGTCTGAAATTAAATTCCACTTCGACATCAATGGGCAGATACAAACTAATTTTTACTCCTGAACAAGAGGTAAGTTATTATTTACTTAGGTTACTTCTGGTAGCCATACTCACCAAGTTTTTATGAAAGCATGGTCACTATCGTTATGCAATTAACTTCATTGTGCAACTATCTATGACAAAAAATAAATGAAATTTTAATTTGTTTGCAGAAAAAAAAATATAACCATTGCAAAGCTAGTGACGAGAGGTTCTACGGTCTCACTATGAACGCACTAAGAAAACTGTTTTTTATTTGCGGAGGTAAATAAAATAACAAACAGATAAAACGACAAAAATGACTGGAAAAGACTGGGTATATCAGTTCATAAAACGAAATCCTGATTTAGCTTTAAAGCAAACCACACCTACAAGTTTAGCAAGAGCCATTGGTTTCAATAAAGTACAAGTAGATAGATTTTGTTCGAACATGAAAGAGCTCATCAGTACAGTCCCAAAAAAAAAACGCCTAAAGTCACTTCACTGAAAGGAAAAAAAAATGTTAACAAAATTGTTTCTGCAGAACGTGGCCAAACTATAACCGTAGTTTGCTGTGTTAGCGCAACTGGAAATTATGATCCACCTGTATTTATTTTTCCTCGAAAACGTATGTAGGGTCAACTCATGGACGGACCTCCAGCTGGAAGCATCGGCATGACATCTGATTCTGGATTCATCAACACGGACTTATATTTACAGTGGCTAGTACACTTCAAGGACTACTCTTCACCTAGTGTCGATAATCCTGTGCTACTAATTATTGATAATCATTCAAGCCATATTAGCCTACAAGCTATTGTGTATTGTAGAGAAAATAACATAATTATACTAACATTACCACCTCATAGCAGTCACAAAATGCAACCCTTAGATAGGGCCATTTTCAGTCAGTTAGGTTCTATAGCTGCTACGCCTACCGTCGTGACGTCTACCGCCGAGTTGCCTACTGCCGCGACGCCTACCGCCGAGTTGCCTACAGCCGCGACGCCTACCGCTGCGACGTCTACCGTCGTGACTCCTGCCGCCACGACGCCTACCGCCCCGACGCCTTTAGCTGCGGAGTATACCGACGCGACGCCTGCTCCCGATACGCCTACCGCCGCAGCGCCTACCGCTGCTCCGTCTACCGTCATGACGCCTGCTCCGATACGCCTACCGCCGCGGCGCCTACCACTGCTCCGTCTATCATCGTGACGCCTACCGCCGTGTTTCCTACTGCCGCGACGCCTACCGCTGCGAAGTCTACCGTCGCGACCACTGCCACCTAGACGCCTACCGCCGCGTCGCCTATGGCTTCGAAGTAATCCGTCGCGACGCCAGCCCAGCCGCGACACATACCGCCGCGGCACCTACTGCTGCTACGTCTACCGTCGTGACGCCTACCGCCGAGTTGCCCACTGCAGCGACGCCTACAGCTGCGGAGTATACCGTCGCGACGCGAGCCCCCGTTACGCCTACCGCCGCGGCGCCTACCGCTGCTACGTCTACCGTCGTGACGCCTACCGCCGAGTTGTCTACTGCAGCGATGCCTACAGCTACGGAGTATACTGTCGCGACGCCTGCCCGCGATGCACCTACCGCCGCGGCGCCTACCGATCCTACGTCTTCCGTCGTGACGTCTACCGCCGAGTTGCCTACTGCAGCGACGCCTACAGCTGCGGAGTATACCGTCGCGACGCCTGACCCCGATTAGCGTACCGCCGCGGTGCCTACCGCTGCTACGTCTACCGTCATGACGCCTACCGCCGAGTTGCCTACTGCAGCGACGCCTACAGCTGCGGAGTATACAGTCGCGACGCCTGCCCCCGATACGCCTACCGCCGCGGCGTCTACCGCTGCTACGTCTACCGCCGTGACGCCTACCGCCGAGTTGCCTACTGCAGCGGCGCCTACAGCTGCGGTTTATAACGTCGCGACGCCTGCCCCCGATACGCCTACCGCCGCGGCGCCTACCGCTGCTACGTCTACCGTCGTGACGCCTACCGCCGAGTTGCCTACTGCAGCGACGCCTACAGCTGCGGAGTAACCCGTCGCGACTCCTGCCCCCGATTCGTCTACCGTCGTGACGCCCACCGCCGATTTGCCTACTGCAGCGACGTCTACAGCTGTGGAGTATACCGTCGCGACCCCTGCCCCCGATACGCCTACCGCCGCGGCGCCTACCGCTGCTACGTCAACCGTCGTGAGGCCTACCGCCGAGTTGCCTACTGCAGCGACGCTTACAGATGCGGAGTATACCGTCGCGACGCCTGCCCCCGATACGTCTACCGTCGTGACGCCTACCGCCGAGTTGCCTACTGCAGCGACGCTTACAGCTGCGGAGTATACAGTCGCGACGCCTGCACGCGATACGCCTACCGCCGCGGCGCCAACCGCTGCTAAGTCAACCGTCGTGACGCTTACCG
>JAOCPS010000015.1:1564858-1597220 GCA_025505425.1 Graphium colonna
TACTTCCCCGGACGAGCGTGGCCGTAAAAGTGCAGCAAAAGCTGTGAAAGGGTGTTATGCTCTACCACCTAGAAAGGATTTGGAAGAGAAAGGAGTGGGAAAAGAAAAGGCAATCCAGCAACCCCAAAAATTATGCATTCTTTATTTTATGTCGACTTTATAAAGGGCGGTTGTGGTGGATTTAATACTAAAAATATAATGACCGTACCATCATGATCAAAATTCGAACTTTTTTTTTAGGAAATATTAGTTCTAAAAATGTGTAATATTTAAAATGAACCTTTATAAAAAATACGATAAACATACAAGGGGTAGTATGAGACGTTGATATTGACTAAATGAAGAATGACTTCAGAATGTACAACTGTCAAGAAAAAGAATCCACGTTGCTATTCGACCATTACGAAACTAAAGGCGGACAAGCAGTAATTCTAAATCGATCCTTTCTGTTACCAATAATCCACGTATTATATTAGAAGCATCAAGCGGTCTGACACTACCACGTTATTTAGGTGGTCGCCGACGTGTTTCGATTCCCTGGAAATGCGCTGCGATTGTTAAGCGATTTATGCATACATACATATATTATTTAGTGTTTCAAATACTTATTGAATCGTGTCACGCGATATTTAAAATTCCTAATGCACGTCGAATGTTTAGAATAGGATCGATCCAAATGCGTGACGCGACGGGGTATTGGGTTAGTTTCGCCGTAGTCGTAAATGGCGCTAGTAATGATGATGGATGGTATATTTTATAGTTAGATGTACACTATGTAATGTTTATAAGGTGGTAGAGCATAATATCTTTTCATTGCACTTCTACGGCCGCGCTCGTCCGGGAAAGTACCACCGCCCTTTAGAAAGTCGACATAAAATAAAGTATGCATGACTTTAGGGGATTCCGGATGGCCATGATAGTTAGCTAATCTTTTCTTTTCCCGCTCCTTTCTCCTCCAAATCCTTTATCCCGACTCCATTCTGTCCAATAAACCTATGCAATGTCCCAGGTTGAAAACGCACTCACGACTCTCCGGGTGTTGTGTGTGTCTACGGCAAACGGGATCGTTTATCACCAGGTGAACCGCCTGCTCGTTTGTCTTTCTTTCCATAAAAATGTATGTATTAGCCAATGGCATTTCCGTAATGTGATTTAGGATTTAGCAATTGATTGAATTCTCCTCGATTTTCCGTAATTTCTTGATATAATGGAAATTATATGCACATTACCTAGTATTTTATTGAAATAAGTAAGACTAGCAATAAACCATAATCAATGAACGAGCCTTTAAAAATAATCTGTTTTCTGTATTAAAAAAGAAATGCAGGAATGACGAGAAAATTATAAAAAAACAGCAAAATTTCTTCAAAACTCGGAGCGAAAAGACGTATTAAGGTAACTGCAGCAAGAACTTACAAGACGTTACGTTGTACCACCTCAAAAATGGTGTATTCCACATAGAGATTAGGCAAAGTTATTAGGAGATATCGTCTTCAAGTTAATTTAATATTGGTTGGATCACTTTTTTCAAGGTAGCCTGCATCCTTTTCTATTCTACTGACAACGTTTATAGAAAACCTCATGATGACTAGTGCCGGATTAACTAATAGGCAGAGTAGGCAACTGAGGCCCCGCATAGTTTAGGGGCCCAAGATACCCAGAAAAAAATGTTTTAGTGAGTTAAAATTTAATTTAAGAAAGGAAAAAACATGTTAATTTCTATTAGAACACGTAAATAAAAGTAAAAATTTTAAAAAAAATGTATTTTAGACAGTTAAAACAGCGTTAAGGGGCCTCAAGAATTGCTTTGCCTAGGGGCCGTTTGCTGGCTCGATTAATCCGCAATGATGATAACCAGCAGGAGCACTTTTTTTTAATTGCAAGGAAGACAAACGAGCAGACGGTTCACTTTAACCTGGGAAACTGGATAGAATAGGTTTATTGGATAGGATGGGTCGGAATTAAGGATTTGGAGGGGATAGGAGTGGGAAAAGAGACCACGCGGCATACACAAAAGTCATGCATATTTTATTTTATGCCAACTTTATAAAGGGCGGTGGTACTTCCCTGGACGAGCGTGGCCATAAAAATGTAGCAAAAGCTGTGAACAGGGTTTAAGCCATGAAAGCGTTACAAACAAACCAACTATCTCATATTTAGTATGAGTGAGTGAAACAGTATGAAGCCATTCAAGCCATTACTATTCATCAATGCATCGTCGCCCAATCAATGAGTTGTTTGAACATTTGGACGCACGTACTATTGGTATGTAGTACATCTGTCTGTCCAGTTAATCTGATACTCGATAGTCGACAGTGGGTGTATGTTGATAGATTTGTAACGTGTTCAAACGTTTTATGTAGATAACGTTGCGTTTTTTAGCATTTATATTAACATATAGTACATGTCGTTTATACATACGAGTATTTGTGTATGTACAAGAGATGTAGACAAAAAGTGTTGACGCGACCAACATATTCGATATTATTTAATATGAATATAATCTGAAATTTCAAGATTTTCAGAGGTCTGTTATGATTCTTAGTTAGGATATTCAAGTTATTTCTAAATAAAAATCACGTTTTATTTAAACACTTTAAATAATAACACCGAAGTAAGATCCAAATTTAATAAATAAGAGTGATCATCTATGTTTTCAGCCTAATCTTAATTAAATGACCCAAAAAATCATTAAAATAATTAGAATAGTGTTTAGAAATACAAATAAATTTGCTAAATATACAAAATTACTACCCAAAGCCAAAACCCGCCTCCGTTTTCCTAAACCAGTTGCATAAAATTAAAAAAAAAACTAACTCTTCATTAAAATATTCAAACGAGACAAAAGTAATTCGACATGGAGCCGTGGAGGCAAACGTCGTAATTTATTCATGGTCTGTGGCAGGAGGGTGGTTTGCTACCTACGTCGGACGTCCGGCGGAAATGGGCGGGATTTGGGGGCGACGCCATTTTGAATCGCGCATGCGCCTTGAAAGGTATGGGGTAGAGATGTTATAGAGCCGTTTTTTTCGTTACAGAAAGGGGAAATAAAGGCATCCGTACGAACTCCCGAGGGAGAGAGGCTCCCCCTTTAATGCGGATGTAATATTGTACAGGTTTTATAACTGTGGTGGAAACAGGGAGTTTTAGCTACGATATCGGGAGAGTAAGTAATACTGGCAATCATTTTCACAAAGCCCAAGGGATATAACGACGTGAAGAAACAAAAATCTTGATTATTTCTTTCAATATAACACATAAGTGACGCAAAACATTCATTAATTAATACAAATAATATGCGACAAAATTTCAATCTGCAATAGAATTTTTTTGCAAAGGAATTTAATTGACAACCTTGATACATTATCTGCAAACGTAAAATATTTTAATTTATTTTAACAGAAAGCAAAGTTGGACTTTGAAATATTTATTTTATTATTTGATAAAGTATGAATTTCTTCTGAGAGTAAATATTTATGTTTGTATGTATGTATATATATTTTCATTCGTAGTTTAATATTGAAGCTTCTATTATAATTTGTACTGTTTTAAAATATAATTCCATTTCTACATGTGTTACCAGAATGTAAAATTATTCTAATTGGATGATTTCTTGGCGAATAACGTAAACTTCGCAGTTACGACTTAGTCTTAGAATCGTAAAAGTTTACAGCAACTAAATGTCTTTTACATGCTTGTAATACAAGCTGGATACAAAAACATAAAATGACTCGTATAACTATCCATAACACTGTTTTAATCTTGTTGTATTTTATCTGTGGTTATAGGTTTTGTTTTAACATATTGTAATGTCATTTTTAGTTCATTTTAAATAAGAAAATACTTGTTTTACATCGTAAAAAAGGTAAGGTTAATATTTCATTAATTTACATGTTTCTGTTTCTATTCACATGTTCATGTTTTTTTATATATTCGAATATTAGGTTTTATTTGTATTAAAAGGCTTGCTACCGCCATCACTGTTTTCTTTTCATATTTTTTTGGATAACAGGTATCGTAACAATATGTTATTTTTCTTTAAGAATTTACGAAAGAAAAATCCAATTAAAAATTCGAAGACTAGAGTTTCCTAGGACAAGAATTGGCCAGATTTTTTTACTTTTGCCAGTATTTTTTAGCTTATATGAATTAAATATCACTGGGAATTCACATGTACGGAACATGAATCACTTCAATGCAATTTATAAGACCCCAAGAAATAATTGAATGAATCTGCAACATCTTAAATTAAATGAAAAATCAACCCAATTAAAAAACGTAATTTAAAAGTATGCATTACTGGTTAAAAAGGTATCTTGATATCATAATGAGAAATTATCTTGGAAATAAGGATTATTTTAATTAAAACTATGCGTGTATCCGATTGCCATACAAAACGCTCTCCCCGTTTAGGTACCAGGCGCCCATGAATCCGCGGAGTGACAGGCGTACATAAATCAGGACGCGTCGCGCCATCAATCAAGCGGCGTCCCGCTATCAATCGCCGCTGCACCGAAATAGCGCGGGTGATGCGGATTGCGGGTACTAGGGAGGCATGCGGCTTTCGGATTATACGTGCGTACGTTGGTGATTTAGGCATGATTTATGCTTTGTTGTTATTTCATGATGCCCTCGTACTTATGATTTGTGATTTTTAATTAGTTATGAGATAAAAATGTACACAGACTACCAAATTTGCGAGTGAATAGCGGATTGTGGCTACTACGATTACATGTGGCTTTATGTTTTGTCGTCATTTCATGATGTCTTGGTACATATAATTTGTAATTTTTAATTGCTACAACTTAACTGCCAAATTCAGGAACGATGCGAAAACTATGGGTACAGGGGTGCATGCTTTTGGGATTATACGTTACGCACGCACGCACATGTTGGTGTTTAGGTTAACACATGTAACTTGTATTTTTAATTGATAATTAGCTGCTGAATTCGGGAGATGCGCGGATTTTGGATACAACGGATGATCGCGGCTTTTGATTTATGTTTCGTTGTTTTGTAATTTAAATAAGTTTATGTCGAATAAACAAAGTAAGTTGACCGCTAAATTCCCGAACGGTGTATGAATTGTGAGGTACGCAACCAACTTCTATAGTCGATTTTTTTTATTATTAAAGGGTAATTTTATTGTAGTTAGTAAAAGTATACAATAAAATTAAGTTATACGAATATAACACGAAATATAAGTAAGTATAGTAATTCCAATACAGAACATAAGTGTTTTATTATACACAACCTTGGTTAAAATTAAAACTATACGTTTATTTGTTACATTACATCATTAATTAATTACATAAGATTCTCAGACTTAATTTGCAACGAACGTCTAAATTAAAAAAAAAATGTTGCTTATTTAATAAAAAAAACAAACCATATAGGTATGCAATAAAATGATTCGACTTTTAAATGGCAATGTCTGTAACGGGATTATCGTCGGAAAAGCTTTTCCCATCACTAGTCGTCGACGAATTTAACTTTTCCAAAACGGAGAGAGCGTGTGATGTTGGACAATAACCTTGTGCTTTTATAAATAGTCATATTCATAAAGGAACGAATAGAAAAAACAAAATTTGTAACTCCACTTTAATCGTATATTATACGTGATGATATATGTCGTAAGACTGAATTTTCACAGAAATCTTGTAGATTTATGTATGGGTTTTTTTATATTTATCGTGTTATCAGGCGCGGTGACAATTTGACGTGCACAATACGTTAAAAATGTTATTCCTGGGTGGCCATTTGTCCGTAGAAACTTTGTGTCGACAGTGTAGTCATATTAGTAAGTGAAATATTTTAATATTTTTCGGTATATTAATACTTTGTATATTCAGTGTGATCAAAACAATTCCACGACAAGCTTGAACGACTTGAAATTCAGTTCAAAAAATCTGTTCTAATTATTTAGATTATGAAATTTTAAATATATTGTGATGTATGTTTGAATTTAACATTATAGTTAAGGGACGGCTTTTTATGTTTTTTATCGCAAAAAGCACATTTTATTTAAATTATATTACAGCTGATATGTTTCAAATAAAAATAAGATAATATGGGAATCCGAACAATATATACTATATTTCTTTTCAATGAGTAATTATCCATATGAAAGTTGACAGGTAGATTAATTTTGTATTTTATTCTTGACTTATATAAACATTTAAGAATTAAGATGAAATAAATAATTACGCAATCTTATTGGTTATTAAACATATATGGATTAAGGAGAAAGTGAAGCAACTAACCCGAATTGTTTAAAATTTCAAAAATTTTCTTAGATTTATGATGATTGATGATTCTGTATAATTCATTTATACAGAATCAATCAGTATGTGAAATTTAATTAAGGGAGTTTACTAAATAGTAAAACATTCAAGTCACGAAAAAAAAAATATTCAGAAATAATGCATTCATAAGTTTCTTATGGACGGCATCTAAATTGTATCCAAAAGAAATCAGAAAATTTATTATTGAAATGCTTACAAGCGCAAGAAAAGATAAAGACATTTCCGTTATCCATAAGTATGAACGCAAAAAGTGAGCAATCTCGCAATCGAACTGAACTCAATTCCCGTATTCACTTTATCGAAAGGGCGTTATAAAATATACATAAGTTACGAAATATAAATGTTTCAATCAGTGCGCGATTTATAAATATCGCGAAGATAAAATCGATATAAAAACCGAGTACGATTTACACACGGAAGGCGAGGCTACATGTAAAAAAAAGGCGCGCTGACAAAATCATATGACAAGTTATGACACGCCATAAACCGCCTACGAATTAGTCAATGCAATTACTACAACGGAGCAGGGGAAGAGAAAGAATGTCGTCATTAATAGAGTAAGGCTTGTTACCGCTACCGAATTAACGACGGCTCGGGCCATGGTGTAATTACTTATACCTACCCACCTCAGGGAAGGCGGGGTCTGTGCGAGATCAATACGCGAACGCGCGCTTCGTGAGTGCCGTCTCGCTCTAGCAGCGGGCGAGGCGTACTGGAGGAACGGAAAGGTGGACCCGTCTCCACCGAGCCCTCCCCCAGTGGGCGGGCAGCGCCTTTGGTCTCGCGCACGTAGGGAGGCTCAGTCGCCGACTGACAGCGTGCCGTGCGCGTGCGTACAACGGCGGACCATGTCACGCAGCCCGTGAGCTCAACAGCCAAGATGCTCGTGCCACCCGAGATGATGGCGGCCCAATCCAAACTCGTCTACCAGATGAACAAATACTACAACGAGCGGGTCGCCAACAGGAAGGCGCAGATCGCGAAGACGATACATGAAGTGTGCAGGATCGTTCAGGACGTCCTCAAGGAGGTGGAGCTGCAGGAGCCGAGGTTCATCTCTTCGTTGACCGATTACAATGGTCGCTTCGACGGTTTGGAAGTCGTGTCGCCCCATGAGTTCGAGATCGTCATCTATTTGAACCAGATGGGCGTGTTAAACTTCGTCGACGATGGTTCCCTGCCCGGGTGCGCCGTGCTCAAGTTGAGCGACGGCAGGAAACGCTCCATGTCTCTGTGGGTGGAGTTCATCACCGCCTCGGGATATTTGTCCGCTAGGAAGATCAGGTCGCGCTTCCAGACGCTGGTGGCGCAGGCGTGCGACAAATGTTCTTACCGTGACTGTGTCAAGATGATCGCAGAGACGACCGAAGTGAAACTGAGGATACGCGAGAGGTATATCGTGCAGATAACCCCAGCGTTCAAATGTGCGGGACTATGGCCACGATCGGCAGCCCACTGGCCATTGCCGGCCATCCCGTGGCCGCATCCCAACATCGTGGCGGAGGTGAAAACTGAAGGCTTCGATTTACTGTCCAAAGAGTGCCTCGCTTTGCAAGGGAAAAACTCCGCAATGGAGGGAGATGCGTGGGTACTAAGCTTCTTCGAGGCAGAGAACCGTTTGCTCCAAGGCGGTTGCCGCAGGAAGTGTCTGAGTATATTGAAGACGATCAGGGACCGGCATTTGGACTTGCCCGGGAACCCGGTCACGTGCTATCACATGAAGACGCTGCTTCTGTACGAGTGCGAGAAGCATCCAAGAGAACACGAGTGGGACGAGGCAGCCATTGGGGACAGGATCAACGGGATATTCCTACAGCTGATATCTTCGCTTCAGTGCCGCAGATGTCCCCACTACTTCCTTCCCCATGTGGACCTATTCAAGGGGAAATCACCAACTGCTCTTGAGAACGCCGCCAAGCAGGTGTGGCGGCTGACGCGGGAGATGCTCACCAATTCCAGGGCCTTCGAGAAGCTTTGAGCGCGACAACCTATTCCTAATAGTAGTCATAAGTGGAGTGAGTGAACTAGTGGATAACCGAGTTATGTTATACGCCCTTCGAGTCATATGTAGTAGTCGTAGCGCGGGTTCGATTCCATTCCGCGGGATGTGTTGTGCCGTGCGCGAGTGCAAACGGAATATCCTACGGAACTGACTGTAAGTAGAAGTGATAACTATTCAGCTAGGGCAAACTACTACTTAGCATATTATTTGTGATATAATTGTAAATAATTTTACTTGTTGTACAATTTTTAGTGATATTTAATTATTTCGGAAAAAATAACCTAAAATAGAAGCGATGACGACGTGAAATGGAAAAAAGATATATCGTGTATTTATTTGACTGAGACATTTTATCGTAGGCCTATTATCTATATTATAATAAACAGATTTAAAAACAGACTATGCGAATCTTTGATTTATCATATCCGTCCCAAAATCAACTGTCTCTCTTAGGACATCTCAACTTACGCACATTCTGAGCTATGCAAATGTTTAACAGCGTACATATGTTCACACACTTTATTAGTCACACAGTCCGATGTTAGTCACTTAGTCATTCGTTTTATTGGTCGTCCTTTTGTGTTTGAATTTATAAGACACACCTCGTGCCTTTTACGACTTGAACACTGCCTTTGTGACATTCGATTGAAGTACATTGCACCCAATGGCACTATAGGGTTAAGATAATGTGTAGGCAATATCTGAAAATGTTAACCGTCCGATTTATTATCCGCCTTCAGTTTTCGAGTGGGCATTCAGTGCTTTTAAAATAAAATTATCCTTAAAGGAAACAGTAATGTGTGGTGAAAATAATAAATGATTTACACATATAGGTGTACAACAGTAGCTGAAAGAATTAACAATATAAATAAGGCAACTTAACGTAAGGACCTTTTCAATAGAGTTGACTAAATATATTTAAGCAAAGCTAATGCATTTATTGGAAACACTGGAGTGAAAAAAGTGATTATTATATTTTAAACAAACAGACGAAAAGAAACAATTTAAAAAGTAGCACTAAATCTCTGTAATTAGAATTAAGACAGTACTAAAAACTTCAAACTATTATTTAACTATTAAGTTAGAGAGAGAAATACACTCTAATGTATTAGGTAATTAGCTATTTTTTTCTAGCAACATTAATAACACGTCAAGATGTTAATACTTGAATAACTCTTCCACAGGTTAATGCGTATATACGTTTATAATAGTTATTAGCATAAACAGACTCACAAACATGCGTTTTTTTATATATAAACTAGTCTGACTCCTGCGCTTGATGGTAAGTGCCCATAAGGCCGTAGATGGTATGCCATTCAAATGGTGCTACAGAATTATGGATAATATTCTAGAAGTATAAAAAGCGCATCTCAGTACTTTAACACGTGTCAGGACTGATAACAAAATTATATTGCACATGTTTTCAACCTTCTGAACAAATTAATATAAACATTAAATTTGTATATTTTAACGTTTTATCTATTCAGTTACAATGACGGCTTGACTTTACGTAAGAAGAATAATTGGTGAATAAGAATAATAAGAAATATCCTGCACAAATACAGAAAAAAAGGACTTATGAATTCCTATTAAAAATAATAATGCTTCAATGTACAAAAATGAAGAACACATGAATGGCTATTTTATTGCTTTTTTTACAAAAAAAACGATTGAATTTTGACAGAAGTAAAAAGTTATGATAGTTACAGACAAACATATGGACTATATAATTTATAGATATAATTGGCAAATAAGGATATTGTTTCAAGGTTTATTCAAATTAGAAAACGAAATCGGGCGTCAGCTGGTGTACCAAAATTTGGTAGCGACCAATCATTCATCTTTAAGCAGTTGTTAAGAATCTACTGCGTATTTTATTATTAAATGATTTCCTATTATTAATTAAATGCGACATACTTTTGAAAGTTATATATCTATATTTTATATTCAATGTGCAAATTATGCAACAAAAATGTTTTTTTTTTTCGATTTTGTCAGCGCCGTATAATTATTCCGTCTCGTGTTAATAATTCAACAAGTTATTTATATTTCTTAAATATCATATTAATTTCCATACACAAAAAAATATCCAGGAACCAAATGTCTTTGAAAGATAACGTGTGTCGAAAAGTATAAAAACAATCAAAATTATACAATATATAAAAAAAAGCATTATTATTTTACCAAGAACGCGTGTCTTCAATATATTTCTTTTTACTTGCATCGTCTTTAATACAAATATATTGGATGAAAAAAAAATTAAATAACTATGCTAATAACATGATCCACACGAGGACATGGTCAGAGAGGCCAAAGACCTCATGACGCCTATCCGCGAAGAGTGTAGGTGGCAGAAATAGAGCAAAAACGAATCAAAAACAATCACGGAATGAGCTGAACGTGTACCGGTTTTCATGCAAAATAACTTGGGTTTATAAAGTTGAAGTGCATTTTCCCTTTATTATAGAGCTTTGAAGCAAACGAATAATGTCACAGTGGACGACTGCTAAATATCCGACTTCGAAAAAAGGATTATGTGTTTTTTTTAATTATTGTTATATGTCCTATCAACAATATTCAGAATGCAAAGTTTGTAAGATTATGTGGATGGATGTTTGTTATTTTAAGAAAATACATTAGAACACATTTTGATAAAACTTCAAAATAAATTGTTTATACAATAGAACAACATATAAGCTACATAATTCCCAGTTTTTTTTTATAACGTTTATGTCTAGCTTGTTCATGCGGTTACATTCGCGTTAATTTTCCACATTTTTGCAACATTTTTCATCGGATTTTCATTTTTCATCGAATCTCCGCTCCCATTCGTCATGGCGTTATGCTATATACCCTAAAGCCTTTGTCAATAGCTTTCCAAATTTAGAATAATTTTTAAATTCGGACTTGCAGTTCTTGAGGTTAGCGCGTTAAAACAAACAAACAAACTCTACAGCTTTTTAACATTGGTATAGATTTTTTAACGCCGTGCAAACAAAGTCGTCTACGTGTGCTAGTCACGTCATGTAGCAATTTTTAACGGGCCTAAAAATATAACGTTTGTGAATTATTACATGGTTTTTTTTTCTTTTAAACATTTCAATAATACTTATTTAGTAACTTGGCTCCTAATGGTCATAATGTGGTGGTGATAAGATCAAAATCGTCGTCATGTATGTAAATTTTCTATAAATGTAATAAAATTGTAACTTGCCACTGTTTTTACATATAAGATGTGTAAAAAATACAAATAAAAGCAAGAAGCTAATTTTTGTTTGCCTGTCGGTGTATTATTGTATGCATTATGCAAAAATTACTGCGTAAAATTGTATGTAGAATAGACAGTTGTATGGGCGACCGGTCTTACTTAGATTATAGTATAAGTTTCATGCATATGATATGCCGCTTTGATGCAGAGAAAAAAACTGCTTTTTAGGAAAATTAAATTAAAGTACAATATGATTTATTTCATCGTTTATATATTAAGCTTTTAAAACTGTAAGTAAAGTATACCTAACTATAATTGTTTTTGTTATATATCTGGTAGTTTCAGATATAAACACATAAATAAACTATACAGCTTTCTTAAATTATTATAAGTTATTACTTTTTATATATCAGCAAAGAGGCATAACGGTAGATTTAACAAAAAAAAAACTTTCAAAATCACATCCGAATTTTCAAAATTAAACCATCATCTATCACTTTAAAACAAACATCGTCGAATCATGTCACAAATAAAAAAAAACATACCCTCGGGAGATAAAAATTGAAATATTTCTACGTTTATTTGATTAAACACACAAATGCCCCGCTGCGAGGGTTTTGAGGTCCACTTTTAATGACCTCAAAAGCGTGATGAGTTACTATATCCCCTACGTGATGTCAAACAATTTGTGACAGTTCCTATTTTTTTTATTTGCATCGTGGGGATAATGGAGCACATTTCATATAGCTCCGATATAATCTGGACACTAGCGTTTAAATTAATTTTGGCCAAAAAAAGACTTTTGGCCTTTATTACTGATGTACATATCTTGTCCCTATTTAGTGAAGATTGAAGTACCAAAAAAAGCGTTTTGAGTATAGGCCTCCTTGCACTCTTCTCCGTAAAAAAATGTTTTCAATGGCTACCAATTCTTTGAGATAGAATATAGGTTAATTTTTCTTTTGAATTCTGTCTCTAAGCCTACCATAAATTGTAGGGTAAGAAGTATGTCGAACTCAACACTAAGCTGTCGGACTAATAATGTATTATAACAAAATAAGTTTAATTTTTCTTTTAAATTTACGGTTGACCTTTTTTTTCTATAAATCAAAGATTAAACCAGAATTATTTAGTTAGAATTTATTTATTTAGACACAGGTGCACTCTGTGTTCCTTAACTCTCAAAGCCCAATGGGACGGATATCCGACCGGAGAGAGATCGGGCATAGGACCGATTTTTGACATGCCCATCCGACGCATGAATCATCTTTCTTTTCAGGCAATCGGGTGATCAGCCCGCATTGCTCTAATCCAACCAAGAAACAACAACACAAGATTATACTTTCTCCACGGAATTCGAACCCACGACCTCCGGTTTACAAAACAAGGGCCCATACTACTAGGCTACGAAGGTTAAATAATTTTAAATCCCAAAGTAAACATAGAATGTACTAACTTCTTTACAATGCAGATCAAGCGATACCGCGAGACAGAAAACTTATTTGTGTTATTCGAACCCGAGACCTTAGATCGTGAGGTGTCGCCCACACAGCGATCGCTGGACTAATTTATAAGTTTATTATTGAAACGGGCGAGCGAACACGCGCGACACAGCTAGCGCGATAAGCAATGGACGCGACAAACGGACAAATAGACTATTTTATGTTGCGACTTTCTCTACAGCCTACGCCGTGCTTGGTGTCGGGTTACGGGCGGCACTAGCTCGACCGACGGCTTTGTTCGCGTTGGATTTAGATAAATAATCTAACTAGACTCTTTAGGAAAGTATATGTGTATATAAAAGAATGGTAACACTAACTCTGTAGAAAGTGTGTGTGTGTTAAAAGATTAATAACAGTTAGAATAAATAATGTGTACACGTTGTGACAGGTGAGATGATTGAGAATTAAAAAGCACATAATAGTACTAAACAAAGTAAGAAACATACACAAATATCACGAAATAAAATAATGTAAATAATAAGTAATAAAAATGAAAATAAAAACATGACAAGTAAAAAATAAAATCAAGCCACCCATAGGTACTTTAAACTTATAATGATGCTGGATTCGCCCTCAACATCATATTGCTGGCACCTGAATACTTCCCTATGTGGTCAACAATTCATTTTAAGAAGCCTTGTTTTTAATTGTTTTTTGTAATTATTATAGCATAATCAAAAATCAAACCAACACATTTACAAAGGTGTTTAAGTGATAAACTATAAGGTGTAAACAGTGAAGTCGGAATCTTGATTATATGTAGATAGATATATGAGACAAGCGTAGAAGAGTTTGTATGTTTGTATGGTTAACATATCGTAATATAATTTGCCATACAATCGTAAATACACGTCACGGGCGAATATACGTCAATATTAAAATAAATAGCATTTGAGTTAGAAAGATATCTTCTAGGCGAAAGAAAAAAAGACAAAATACTGCCTGGTATATAGGCTAAATTAGCTGAAAATGTAAATAAGAGAAATACTTGAAAAAAAATCTATAAAAACTTAACAATATTAAAAAAATAATAATAATTTTATTAAAAACAAACACATATTAAAAAAATTAATACTAGTGCATAGAAACCTTTTTTATTACCTTCCTTTCTACAGACAAACAAATATCTATACATGTATAAAAAAGGATGCATAGACAAGTCGGGGCATAGATAAACAATGAATTAATTTTGTGAGATATAGTGAGCCGTAGAACGGATTGTGGGTCAAGTGACATTTTGGCCTACCGTGCAGCCACCGGATACCACATAGCATCAGCCGAATCGTTGTCTTAATTTACTTTAAAAAAAAGTTTTGTTTTGTGTTGCAAGTACGTTTTACAAACATAAATAAGAAAAAGTCCTCCCGACCGAATTACGGCCGCAGCTCAATATGCTCCGAGATCAGCCAACTGCGCACAATATTATATTTATCTTACTATAGCCCGATGGGATGGATATCTGACGTGACCGGAGAGATGGGGCGTAGGACCGACATTTTACATGTCCATCCGACACTTGAACCACAAATAACAAACATAAATACTACAAAACCCAAGAACTCAGTTAATTATCTGTAGATCACACAACAAACCTAACAACAAACCTACAAACCTTTGTTCGGGTGGATTCGAACCCACGACCCGTGACGCCAAATCCAGATGTTTGGCAATTACGCCAACTAGTCATACTGATACAAACATGCTATAAAAACTGTTCAGTGCAATGGGATAAGTAGATTTGTAGTAGTATCGAATTTTTGGTTAAATTAGTCAAAAATGTGATGCAAAGTGTTCACATCATAAAAAGCCATATATAATAAAATTAAAAAAAACTCACCAGGGTTAAAACTACCCTAACAGATGGATAACAGAGGTATACGCATGTTGAGGGATTGTCGGGATCTGGGATAGAAAACAACCTCTATAGACATCGAATGTGATCTACATATGTACATACACCATGGCACAGGCCTCATAGTATATAAATCACATAAGTGTGTGGTAAAGCTTATTTACTGAATAAAGAAAACTTGTACATGGCTTAACCCTAAACTGGACAAAAAACTGGCCAAATGCGAATCGGATTCGCACACGAAGGATTCCGTACGATTTCCCAGTTTCATGTATTCCACTTAATTTTTAATATAGCGGCCATTACGTATCATAGATACATCCAGTTGACAGACAGACGGACATCGGAGTCTTAGTAATGGGGTCCCGTTGCTTGCCCTTTGGGTACCGAACCCTAAAATGAAAATGATATTGATATTTACGTTCGAAACCCGAAAGTTAGAAAAGCACAAACCTTGAACCATAAAGTCACAAGTGCAAGACCCTAACCACTAAACTATCGGTGTGTTTTCTCAATTAGGTGTCCAAAAAGATTAAACTCGTAGTTTAAAACGATAATGGCGCATCCAAAGTAATCATTTAGATTAGACAGAAGTGTTAGAATTTAGTAGTCAAAGATTGGAAATGGCTTTTGAACATATGTTTGTTCACTCCCAAATGTAAATGTTTGTTCTTCATCTTTTTTTAAATCATACTGGACTCCATCGTTAGTGTCGATGATTTTACCAACGACAAGGTTGATATATAATAAAGCTAAATAGTGAGAAAAAATAATGAGTAATAAATATTCTTCAGTGAAATAGTCTATCTGAGTCTTCTTCTTCCTCCGAGCCTTTTCCCAAGATAATTAGGGTCGGCTTCTATTCCACCCAAATATTACCTGAATTTCAGTTTTATATATATAAACTATCTGAGTATGATTTGACAAATGGCTGGTAGAAATATTTGTTAAATTATCATGTAAAGAATTAAAGTTAACCAAACAGACTTTTACGTAATTTGATGTTTTTGGACATTCGGAAAAAAATATCTTACAAGAAATATTTCACAATGAAAAGGGTTAATGCATCGATGGCTAAGATTTTTTGAGTGACTATGTGTGAGTTTATTGTCGATGTGTGTGTTAAATCAACAAATGTAATTAATACATTGTAAATAACCGGAATATAACTTAAAATTATCACAAGCTGTAAATTTGTGTATTTAAGTCAGTGGATAATATCTTTCTACATTCGACGACTAATGCATCAAAACAATGTGTTTTTTTTTATTATATTTATTTGTTATTAATCTTCTCTCTAAGCTCGATTAAATGATAAAGTAAACATTTTAAAATTTATATTTTTCTTGAAAACTGAAGTTTTGTTTCTATTTAAGACTAAAAAAATAAGAAAAATTACTCCCACATATTCTACTATCATACTGTATTTTAGTTTTCTATTTATTTTTTATAAATTAAAGACTACTTTTAATTTTAAATTAAAGACTACTTTTAATTTTAAAGCTATAAGAATTTAATTTAAAAGCTTATTTGTATTTAACTGATTATTTAAAACATATTGTATTTTTGCCGGAGCCACTAAAATATCGATTCTGTTATCTTAATGATTTTTTATATATTTAAAATATATAATTAGTATTTATATATTTAAAATTCTTACGCAAGTAACTTATATACATATTTAATACGAACGAGTTTGTTTTCAAAGATAATATAAAAAAATGTCTTAAAACGCGTTAAACTGCGAACTTCTAGAAACAACTGCTAAGTAAAAAAACAAATATCTTTATTGAGAACCTTTTTTGAAGTCGGGTAAAGTATACGAGTAGATTACTGGCTGGTTTTATTTCATTCACACAAAGCATAAATATTTTTTTAAATAAATTTTAGTCCTGTCTACGTTACTGCTTATAACATCAGCTGTTGGCTTGCCATTGCACTAAAGTCCCGCCAAAATTCGATCCAGCCATTTTCAGTCCATCATCTGACCCAAAGAGACATATAGATACAAAGTTTATATTCACAGAAAATAACAAAGACAGACTTCAAACGCCTTAACCTATCAAAACATATCTTTTTCGTTCTTTTGATTTTAAAAACTAAATACTAATCCGATTTTTATAAAAATTTTGTAGTCCCATTGTGAAAATAAAAAAAAAAATTCTAAACAGTTCATAAGTTGCTGAGAGATATGTGCAAACACTCCCATACTAATGAATATTTTGTTTTAAAAATGTTATAGGACTATCTGCGAAGAATTCTCTATCATATAAAAAAAATATATAAAATTCGATCAGAAATGACGGAGAAACGTGAAAAAATACATAAGATAAATTTTTATTTAAAAGAGATACCACTGAACCGATTTCCCTGAAAGTTTCACGGGATCATTCCGAAAGCATACCCTTTAAGACGAAAAAGATATTTTTTTTTTATGAAAAGGAAGATAAACGAGCAGACGGTTCTTATGATGGTAAGCGATCCCGTCGCCCATAAACAAATATGAATAGGATGGGGTCGGGATTAAGGATTTGGAGAGGATAGGAAAAGAAAAGGGTAGACATGGCCATCCGGCATCCTAAAAAGTCATGCATACTTTATTTTATGCCAACTTTATAAAGGGCGGTGGTACTTCCCCGAGCGAGCACGGCCTCAGAAGTGCAGCAAAAGCTGTGAAAAATTGTTATGCTCTACCAACTCTAAAGTCAAGAATTTTTAAAATTGGTTCATAATGGCGGAGATATACGCAAACGTACTTTAAAAAAACTTATAAACATTCTAGTTGAAACCTTCCTCCCTCTTTGAAGTCAGTTAATAAAATAATATTACTATTTCAACTATTTAAATCTTGTTAAGGTAAACCAACTCGAGCGAACCCGCGGTCGGAATCTAGTCAGACATAAATCCCGAGTGTGATATTTGCAAATGGGTAACCATAAATAATGGAGGGGGTGGACAGGACGTGTCGGGATATTGAATAGAGCCCACGTTGTGCTGCTAATGAGGAGGCAGGAAGGGGCGGGTGAGGTGGGCCCACCGCACGGGTCAAATAAAAAAAACGATAAGAGACCTCCTTTTTTGTATTCGGCTGAATGTGTAGTCGAGTTAGATCGGTGTCATTATAATCATTATTCAATATTATATTTGTAAATTGAGAAAAATATCTTTATTGAAAGAAATTCCCGTGAAAAATCTGATCAAGTGTTATATCTGATTTTCATCGGACTTTATGTTACAGAGGCACGCATGTTGACATGTGTTTTGTGTGTTTTCTATAGACGATTTCCAAGCAAACCGAGGGTTCACCTAATGTTAAATGAAAATGTCCATGAACTCACAATATACGAAGAGTTGGATATGCGTTGTTAGTTTTGGAATAAGCAAGTTAAAGATGTTATGCTCTACCACCTTACAAATAACTCTCACATTAATGATAAATATGATAAATAAGAAGATTACTTATGCATGAAGTCTCACAACATAACGCAGCCGAACCAATCGCTTGGTGGTGGCCAATTTGGCGTGTGGCGATCGTTCCACAGTGTAATAGCTGTTACAGAGAAGGATTTGTCCAGGAAAGACGAGTGTTGAATAGACGCGGATAGTAAAAGATTACCAGAGGACCGACGGGAAATTTCGTGATGTTCACAAAAAAAATTGAAAGAGTTGTTTAAATGAAGTAATTGCATAATTTAGGACTGAGTAAAGATGGCAGAGAATACGAGCATTCCTTCGCTCTCTGATAGGCAGTCACTTTTGTTATCCCTTTTTTTATGTTAATTAAACCCATGGTTCCGAGGGGTTCTTTACTAGTGTTAATTTTTATCTCGGTAATATGTATAATGCTCAAACCTAGTACCAAGAATTCTCTTGCGTCAGGATCAAAATAATATAGTAATTATTTTCATAATTTTTAATACTTTTGGCTTTATGGATTTGATTTTAAGCGTTGTGCAATCTGTCATAATGATGTAGAATACATCAGAAGCTATTACCTACGAATAAATTTTTCGAATTTATCAAATATCTCCATAACCCAGGGTTTTTTTTACAAAAACAACTTTGTAGTAGTTAATATAACAAGTCTAGTCTCCAAAAAAACATATGTGAACTTAAAACGACTTGGTACGGTTTTCCATATAAAAATGGACATTGTCCTGTAACTGTAATAATGGCCGGTCAAGTAAACATTGTATAATTTCAAATTTATCTAAACCCAACATTTGTCTGGTCGTAAGGTGTGGTATTTTAAAAATAAGTTTAACCGTCCATACTTAAAATACAATATATCGAACTTTGACCATATATCGACACGGTCCTAAACGATATTATACATGTCGTTTGTTTGTAATGCGTCCACAGTCATTAGAACTCAATCGATCACGAAATTTTGCCCTAAAAAAATAACGTACCCGAAAGATAAAATAAAAAATTGTGAATATTCATGAAATATATAGAATAGAATATACTTTAATACTTTATTGTACACACCAAGAAATATAAAACATATTACATATAAACAAGATCTTAAGATTAGGTAGTACAAGGGGCGATCTTATTACTTAGAGCAATGTCTTCCAGGCAACCTTTGGATGGAAAGAAATCAGAAATGATTAAAATCTGATAAGGTGTGGGTAACTGTATCGGATATAAAAATAATTTATTTATCGTAAGCAAAATACATAGATATATAAATAAATATAGTTACACATATATATACAAATTATATATATATACAAACGAATACACTGAAAATATATACATAGCCAACAGATATATAGATAATTCAAGATAATGCTGTTAATAAGGGATATAAAAAGATCTCGCATAAGTCGAAAAACTAGAAAAAATATTACACTACATTAATACAAGCAAAGCCAAGAAAAGAATTATTCGAAAAAATCATTGAAATTATTATATGCTCCTGTAAGGCAATTGTGACAGAAGGCTAAGTTAAAAGAGACTTATAAAATCTAGGTCGTTCAGTTTGTCTAAACTTTCAAATCCTTTTTCCCTATTCGGTAATAATGTACTTTACACGAAAAGCTCAAAGTAGTTTATTTTACAAATAGTGTTTCTTACAATAAACGTTACCGTAAAACTCAAACTAAACTGTGTAATGTCACTTAAAAGGGTCAGTAATTGACCATTAAACACCAATTTTAGATACCAGGCTACCATAACCGCTAAGAGTGAACGCAGTAAACAACTCTAAGAAAATTTATTTACGCCACATTTGGTATAGAGTTTTACTTAAAAGTTATTATCAAGTTGTGTATTTGTCCAAAAAAATACGTTGCTTAATACAATTTTAAATAAAAAACTATACCTTACAATAACGAAATAAAAAGTAAACTGATATACATAGTTACTGTATTTCACGAATTTTTTTTTATGGAAAGGAAGACACACGAGCGGACGGTTCACCAGCAACAGATGGTAAGTGATCCCGTCGCCCATGGACACACGCGGACAACATCCGGAGAGTTACGAGTGCGTTGTCACCCTGCGAAATTGGATACAATATTTTTATTGGATAGGATGAGGTCGGGATTAAGGAATTTGAGGGGATAGGAGTGGGAAAAGAAAAGGGTAGACATGGCCATCTGGCATCCCCAAATGTCATGCATACTTTATTTTATGCCGACTTTGTAAAGGGCGATGGTACTTCCCCGGACGAGCGTGGCCGTAAAAGTGCAGTAAAAGCTGTGAAATCATGTCGTGCTCTACCACCTGTTAAAAGCAGACTATTATAAAATTAGAAATTTATAGTAGGATTAGAAGTAGAACTTGGAACAAAAAAGAGGAAAAAAAGAAACGGGAATCGCAGATAAAAACTGTGCGGTAGGACAATTATTTTAGTCATCCAAATGCCTGAAAAGAAATCTAAGAAAGCGTTCAGTGTCGGTTAACTATGTCAATAGAGTCTGTCCCTGACTCCATGGAATGCTAAGTTTATTTGTATTATTTGTTATTATTTACAAATAATACCAGTACAATGTAACATCTGCTACTCAACTTTTATAATAATTGTAGTACCTTAGAAAAGAGCCCCAAAAGGACAATGCCCAAAAGCGATATCAAAAAATCTCATGCACCACGATCAAAATTCCATAGTAATTATTTACATAATTTATTATGACATTATGCTTACATAATGGATTTTATTTTTGAACGGGGAATTTGATTTGAAGTACAAAAGTATGAATTTCGCTTTACGCACATGACGTTTACAAAATCCGTCATAGAGTTGTAGGATGTAATACGACCTTTTTTTATGAACAACTTTTTCGATTCCATCAAATATCTCTGAAACCTGGATTTTCGTTACAAAAAGAACTTCTGTAGGAGTTAATATTAATAATTAAAAAAGTTTGAACTTGGTACGGTATGAGTATAAAAATGGGCATTGTCCTTTGCTGTGTGTTTCAATAAAAATGGCAATTGATAGCAAAATTTATCTGACTACGTTATATAAACTTTAGAGCTGCTATGGTGCTTCTAATATATTTAGTATCAAAATAAATCCCTTCTTGTACGTCCTGCTACCACATGCAGGCGTGATGGTATGTCATTACTATACTCTACGAGATGTCATGGTACCTGTTCATATTTTCACGCACGAGCGTATATTAATTGTTCAACACGTCGTGAATACCGAGTTTATAGGGTTCCATACTTCTGAAAGAAAAAAGGGACCTTTGTAAGATCACTTCGTTTTCCGTCTGATTATGCGTTTTTCTCATGAACACGTAGAGATATAGAGTTGAAATCAAAACCAAATACTTAGTGTATCTGTATTTTGTAGCTGTGAAATCAACCCTCTAAGTCTACGCAAGCGACGAACCATTTATGTTGCATTTTCCATACATTCGCAAAGGGAATCAAAATCTATATGGTACTTCGCTTTGATCTATAATAAAGAAATTTTCCTAGAATTAATATCTTGTACTACAAGTATTGGAAGAAATTTGAAAATTTTTCAACCCTTCAATTAAAATATAGTCCCTATATAAAGAACCCTCAGTGCGCGAGTTCGACTCGTACTTGGCCGTTTTTTTTAAGTATAGTTGATGTTATAATATGGTTGTGAAGCATTGGCGCCATCCTGCCGACCCCGCATTGCATACTGATTGATAATAGGATGGCGTTATGGAATATTTAATAAGTGGGACACGGAAAGCATAAATTTTGTATAAACACTGTTATAAAATTATTAATTTTAGGACAACATTATGTTGTTATACAAAAACTGTTTTAAGGATATTATCCCGTATATTTTAAAATACCAATGATTTAAACACTTAAAAGGCTTGAAATTCGAAAAGTAGTTTAAATCCATACTAGTTGTTCCCCTCGGCTTCCACTGCGCGAGTTCTTTTTTTCTCTTTAGTAAAAAAATCATCCTATGCGTTAATGGAGCTATTTGTGTCAAACCTCATCAATTTATCCTTTTTGCATGATGGAGTTACTTACACACAAACATATAAACTTTCACAATTATGATATTAGAATATATTAGACGAGACGTGGTAGCTCAGTGTCCGGGCGTTCGCCTTCAGTTCTGTTAACTCGAGGTGAATCTGACTTCGATCCCCGATACCGGCACGAATGAAATTGTAAATTTTCTAATTACAATTTTAAGTGCTGATTCACCATTGCTCTGCGGTGATGGAAGACATCGTGAGGGAACCTGCATATCTAAAAAATAATCTTTGTGAGGTATGTGAAGTCTGCCAATCCGTACTTGGGCCGCGTGGTGGACTATGCCCAGCAGTGGGACATAAAAGTGAAAATAAGCTGTTACTTTTATAGATGATCTTATTTCTAGTCAAATAGTGACTATGCTACCATCCCACCATTTATCCGACCATTCGCATATCTAAAGTGACATTTTCCTTATTTCAAAACCACACATAAGCGCAATCGCAGTTGAAAACGTCATAAACATGGTTTTATTTACACATTGCCGCTAAGAGTCTTAACCTCAACGTAATGGCGAAGCTACCGTGAGACGAAATTAACTTCATGCAAATGTAAATCCAATGCGAGTTTCCGATTCAATAGAATAGTAATAACGTGGACTAACGAAAGTAACGTACTATAAACATTGTAAACCAAGTACTAAATTAATTTTTATGGCAAAACGAGGTTTAAATCTTGTATTGGAATTATCTATGGCATTAAAAATAGTCATACAATGGAAATACAGGGATTAATTAAGTTTAGGGTGTTGCTTAATCCCGGTACTTTTGTCAGTCCACATTTGGTAAGGCGGCATATGATGGAAATATTGAGATGCTAACGTTATGAGTATTTCATCGTGGATATGCTATTACGATTAGAATACAATAATTATAACACGAGTTTAATCAAACATTATTATTATAAAATGGCTAACGAGGTAATTTTTTATTACATGATAACAAAATATTTTTAAGTTAATGTCTCGATTTAATAATTGGTACAGCAGTACCTACATAAATCATAATTATTTTGTGAAGTAACAAAAGTGAAAGAATAAAATTCGGTTAATAAACAAACTTATGAGTTATGAAATTGTGTATAATTTCATTTGGACCTAGGCGAAAACGTTTACCTAATTTGCAAGTGTTAATGATTTTCTACAATGATTACGTAATTATTATGCCCATCTACCCGAAATTCATTTATATTGATAAATTCAGTCCGATATCAGCCAATTGCATAGAACGAAGGCATGAAAGTGCACAAACGTAACATACTGGTGCACTCTTAGTACCTACCCATTCTGTTAGCCCATCTGATCAGGTGCAGGACCTATTTTTCACATTCCCTTCACACGCATGGATTATCTTACTTTTCAAGCAATCATCCCACAACGGATTCGAAACCACGACCTAAAGTACGAAGCAAACAACTATACCATTAGGCCAAGGAGACTAATGAAACTTATATGCAACCTCCTTAACACGCATATCCTGGCAAAACTGGACTTGTCTATGCCTTATCATAAATACGCGCGAAAATTGCGCGCCAAACGTACGTCCGGACGCGCGCGACGCGACAAATTTCATCGTAATGCCGGCATAATATTACAATTTGCCGGATGAATTATTCAAGCATGGCCGCCGTGCGATCCTTATTCGATTATCCGGATTTACATACGGACATAATGCGGTAACCTGCCGCACTATCCATAATATTTCGATACGACACAGCTTCAATGATCGCGAGTATTGAAAACGCAGGCAACCATACCCATTGCAATCGAGTGGTCGTTTTTGTTCCGTTATTAACGTGTTAACTTATAGACTGGTTATTTCATAAGGAAAAATAATAAAAAAACAATCCTTAAGAAGTGACATTATTAACTCGAGATAGATTGTTTGTAATGCTTCCAGTCGGTCGAAGAGATAGTGCTGGTCGCAAAAAATGATGTGAAAGAGAGGCCTGTGTCCTGCAGTGGATACATATGATGATGAAAATGATGAATGCTTTCAGGTAGTATTGCATAATATCTTTTTAAAGCTATAGTCACACTTATCATGTCCAAAAACCTGGAATAGGTTTATTGGACAGACCGACAAACCGTCTGTCTGTTATAACATTTAAACCGCGAAAAATCCGTATAATTCATTAATTTAAAGAGGTCCAAGAATAAAATTTAATACTCATAAAATTTTTGAAAAAATCTTGACTTCCTTTTTTGTTGTTGTTTGGTTTAGGGACCATCAAGGAAAGAGCCTATTCCTGTCATAAGACGCTCTTATAACTCCTCTGGAGTCCATGGGAGGTACCACAGGTAACCAGGTGACCACATACAAGTTAGACATTTCAAACGATTAAAAGGTTTCAGTTTGTAAAAAAGTATTTTCACCGTCGAATAGGGTATTATAGTTATTTTCATTTCGAGGTCTAGCACTTTCTTTTTAAAATAAAAATAACTATATAAAATTCAAAAAGGTTCATTCGTAAGGCGTTTGTAGTCGGTTAAGCAACTTTCGGTGAAAATAATAATGCACGCTTGTTTTTGTTTTGCACTTATAATTTTTTTTCTAAGTCAGATACTTTATAATATATGTTTGCAATCTTCCTTAAAAATTAAATAAAATAAATATCAACAACCATATTTTTATAAGAAACCGGAGAGTGTTTTACTGTTTGATTAATATAGCTACATTGGTAAGATCATGCCGTAGCTTCTCAAAAGACAGACAAACAAATTGACAATTTTAAAGAATTTACTTGTAACTATCGAAAAAAATTATGACACAATCCTTTTCATTGCCACGGCTTAGAAACAATGAAAATATTCTAAAAACAATGACGTCTGTGTTCTAGACTGAAATCTAGATCCAGGAAGTCCATCTACTTAGTACTCAGTCATTGTATTACAAATGCTAGAATAAATTTAGCCGTCTAGACATTGAAATTGAAAAAAATCTTTTTCCCTATCGTATTGCTGTATGATTCCGGACACCGACGAATTCAAAGATAAGAAAATCTTTTATTCACTGTTCACATCTAGAACTTAAAATAGGTAACTTAGTACAATGAAATATCATATATCACTATAACGATAAGAAGTATATTAAAAACTTCAGTCTTTTTACTAAATTTTTAGATGACAGAGGAGAATGAAATTTGCCACTATTAAGTTGCTACAGCGGAGCATCGAAAGGTAATATTTTATATAGCTTGTATAAGAAGTACATTAGATCAATAAAAAAGGCATTACAGACAATCGTACCATCCCATAAAAATATTAACTCATTAATTAATTTAAATTTTATATCGGAATAAAACTCTTGTATCGTAAAAAAAATTCTTTCTATTTTGTCACTTTATATTGTCATTCTGTCATACGTATACTTATATATATTAATTGTAATTATTTAATAAAAATTAATTGAAATATTTTTCTATGTTGCCTAAGTAAAACAAATCCTGAAATAGCGGCCGATTTCAAACTTCTCTATTATAGTATTAACATTATACCCCCAGTAGCCCATAACGGCTAATGGGGCGGTTGCAAAGAAAATTACCGTCGGCTAAAACGTTTGCCTTCGCCCCGTAACAAAACACCGACGGTTTATATTATTAAATATTAATAATTCACCCGGACTGTTGGTCCGTCCGTGCGTCTAATGCGTTGCGACGTGTACGCTGTAGCGCTAGCGAAAGGTGTGGCTACGGCGACAGCGGGCGACTAGCGGAGCGGAGCGATTAGCGATTATAGTAAATAGCGACTGTACGGTCCAAGATTAATCGATATGTATAAGAGACTGTACAAATGTGTTGGCGCAACATCAATGTGAAATTTTGTTAAAGTTACAGGTAAGTTATAATAGATTTATTAGGAAAATGTTTGTTTCATATTTTCTGGAAATAGACCATAATATATTATTATTGAACCTACCATAATATCTCTCAATATCCAGGGTTGACTGGGATAGAATGCTTAAATGGCACCTCCTTTTGTAACCTAAAACTAAGGTTTTGCTAGAAAGCTTAATAAATGAATAATATTGAACATAATGCTCTTACTCACACATAAGTGTAACATGAAGCAGGCCTAGCGTGTGAGGTTGCCGGAAGTACGCCTAGCGTGGCCATCCCTGCCTTCTTTTATTCCCACTCTTTTCCCTTTCCAATGTTAAATATTTTAACCACTTCCTATTCTATCCAATATTTCAGGCTGACGTTCACAACTCTTAGAATGTAGTGTGTCTGCGAGTTCGGTAAGAGCTGTTTAGGTTGTTCTCATTATACCGTCCTCACGTGCCCTTACGCACGAAGATTCGTCTATATTAGCCATCTCCTGGCGCATGAGCGCCGACCCTACAAGGAGTCGAAGTGGTTACCATGGACGAAATCAGACGGATGGCTCATCATCGTCATCAGCATTGTAGGGCGTAATGCTTTCACCTGGAAAAGTTGAATACTCTTGCAGCGAAATTGTCTCTATGCTAACACAATCCGCTGTCAGTGTAGACGCGCGCCGCGTGCAACCAGCCGAGAACATCGGACTTTTTAGCAGGAACGTGGTGGCCTTTATAAGACCGTCAGGGTGCATTGTCTGTGAAGGATAATATTTGATCTGCGCCACAAAAACTCGCGTATTATGTTGCCGCGTAATTGACGCAACGACGGCGCGATGCGCGCTCGTTATTATGATTTACACGAGTGAGCGGGCAAGAGGGATACGCGCTTTGTAGCCGAGCCGGCGATGGGATATGTGTTACAAAAAGTTACTGTCCTATAAAGTTATTGATTATAGATGCGATAGTTTGTGAGTATGAGCTGCACTTCTATGGCCGCGCTCACCCAGGGAACTATCACCGCCATTTATAAAGTTGGCATTAAGGAAAGTATGCATGACTTTTGGGGATGCCGGATGGCCATGTCTACCCTTTTTTATTCCCAATCTTATCCCCTCTAAATCCTTAATCCCGAACTCATTCTATCAATTTTCCAGGTTGACAACGCACTCACGGCTTTCCGGATGTTGCGTGTGTCTATGGGCGACAGAATAACTTAACATCAGGTGAACCGTCCGCTCGTTTGTTTTTATTTTCATAAAAAAATAAAAATTGGTAACGTGGTCTATAACATTAAAAATAATAATAAAAGCCGTCTTTTTTCTAAATATTATTTTTTAGATTTTTTGTCTGGTTGTATGTTTGTTTGTACGCGCATCACATAAAAACTGTGTGTCTTCTTTAAAATTTGATACATGCTCCATATTGAAACGCAGCTTAAAGCCGAAAACAACGTCTACTGTTCAAAAAAATTATCTCAACAGCTAGTTTTGTGAATACATTAATGCGAAAACATAGGTTTTCTTTACTCTCATAGCTTTATGGAATGGATATAAGATAAAGCGCATGACCCATTTATGACATACTCAAACGCAGGACGGATTATCTTAATTTTCATGCAATCAGATTATCAGTCCGTATATCGCTCACCGGTATACGAAGTCAGTTTTACGAGGCGATTTTTTTTATTAAAAATAAAGACCAACGAGCAGACGGTGACCTGATGTTAAGCGATCCCTTTGCCCATAGCACACGCAATATCTGGAGAGTCACGAGTGCGTTTTTAACCTGAGAAATCGGATAGAATGGGTTTATTGGAAAGGATGGGTCGGGTTTGGAGGAAAACGGAGTGTGAAAAAGAATGATAGACATATCCATCCGGCATCCTCAAAAGTCACTTTATTTTATAAGCAGACGTACATACCAAAAAAAAGCTGTGAAAAGATATTATGCTCTGCCACCTCAAAATTGATGTTTAAATGAAATGAAAAAAAAAACTTTATAAATTACACAATTTACCGATATAGATATATTTTGTTTCTGCACAAACACCTAATCTAAATGAAGTCTGTTTACGGCACCACCGTATGATACAACGACTGGAATAAAAATAAAACAGTAGGAGTCGGATGCACGAATTCAAACACGTAAGCATACCTTAACTATATATCCATATAAATATGGTATCTTTGCAAATATTAATAATACGAAAGTGTGTTTGTTTGTTCATAACGCTTTCACCTCATCCCATCGAATCATTATTAATATTGTTGCAGTAGTACAGAAGTATAGAACAAGCTATATGGTAAAGGAAGAAATGTTCTCGGCGCAAAGATAGAATAATTTAAAACCGGAATTTCCAGATGTTCAGACTTAATTATTGCAAGGCGATGTCTAGAATACAAGTCCAAAAGGTTTAAAAAATCAAGGAAAACAATCATTTTAAAAATCTAAATCAATAGAACGTTATAAAGTCGGCATACAATAAAGTGTGCATGACTTTTGGGGATGGCCATGTCTACCCTTTTCTTTTCCTATTCCTATCCCCTCTAAATCCTTTATCCCGACCCCATCCTATCCAATAAACCTATTCTATACAATTTCCCCGGTAGACAACGCACTCGCAACTCTCCGGATGTTGCGTGTGTCTATGTGCGACGGGATCACTTACCATCAGGTGAACCGTCTGCTCGTTTGTCTTCCTTCCCATTAAAAAAAAACTCAAGCAAAACCGCGCGCTAAAACCAGCACTTTCATAAACCGCTCGACATTGACACGCACCGAAGATTTCGCGATACTTTTTTCCGATAACCAAAAAGCATTTCGGTGTACCGCGAAAAGGTAAAGAGAATGAAAAAGGAAAGAAAAAATCTGTAAAAACACCCACCGTAACGACATTTCTCGATATCGGTGCAAAAAAAGACGTTAGAGCGAATATGAGCAGAGGGACCCTCAAAATGAGCGCACTATCGTACCTTGACGTGGCTTATCTTCAAAATATATTTTGGGATTACATTATTTAAATATGTTAAATATGGAACGGTACAATGGGCTCATCGAACAAGCAACCAGTAGAGCTTTTCGACCAGCATTCACTTTGATACAGTACAAATAAAACAGTAGTAAATTCTCGACTAATTATATGTTCCTCTTAATCTCGTCTAATATCATCAATTATTACTTACATATATAACTGCCAAACCGTCTTTAAACGCCTTAGAAGTAAACTTTCATAATGTGTTTTTAAAGTAATTTTAATTAGAGAAAAATATTTTAAAAAATTATGGCAACACTAAAAAGTATGGTTTCAAAAAAAATATTTTGAGAATCGCTTCATAATTAACGGAGAAGTTGGTAAAAATTATATATGATATATATGTAGCGATCATATGTGAAAAATTAAATTATTATTAGAAATAAATATTGATTTACCAATGAGTGAACATAACGTTATTACGCAATTCATGTTCACCCTAGCGGACCGGACGTGGCCGGAATGGAGGTGGTCGATGACCTGCAGCGTGCTCATCTGTGTAGGCACCGCGCTGTACCACACTTCATTCAATGATTGGAAATTTTTGGCCAAAACTAAGACCATAATTTTATTACATAAATATGATGGCAATCGAGTATCGAGTACCGGTATACAGTACAAACATATAACCTCTTAATGTTTTTTTGAAGTCCGTTAAAATACGAAATGTGTTTGTACGTTTGAAACGCTTCACGTGTGCATTTCTCAAATGATCTTCCTAAAATTTTGCATACGTTGTCAGGGGTTAAGAAAAAAGGTTTAAGTACTTTTTATTAAAAAAATAAATAATGTTCCCGACGAATAGAAAAGCAGATTTTAGATCAACAATTTATAGGAAAGGTCCAATTCAAACATTGAAATTTTTTGGCTGGCTAAAATCGCAGTTCTTAAATATTTAAAATTGTAGTTATATTATAATATGTGGGTCTATAATAAAACAAAACTCTTGGCGGGCCACAGGTTGCTCACCTCTGTGTGAGACGATCATCCGACATAAGGAGTTAAGTCTACTGCCATGGATAAACCACAGGTTTTAGGAGAAATATAATATTACTAAATATAATTGTTCGCGAGTTACTTACTTGCCAACATTGCAAAGCATTGGACAAAGTCATATCGTCGTATTAAATACCAGCCAAGCGCGAGTCGGATTCGCACACGAAAGGTTTCGTACTTACGTACGTACGTATTTATTCAGGTTAGGTTAGGTTATTTTTATCTTTGTTTGTTGCAGAAGCAAGAAAACTACTAATTTAAAAAACAAATTCAACTGTCTACTTATTACGGATCATGAAATACAGCCCGCTTAGGGACAGATTTATCCCACTGCTGGGCTAAGGCCTCCTCTAAAACGAAGTTATAGGGCATAGTCCACCACGCGCCCCCCGTGAGGATTGGTGAACTTTATGTTATAAATATTACTTATTTCATAGATATGCAGGTTTCCTCTCGATGATTTCCTTCACCGAAGGGCACGCGGTAATTCAGCACTTAAAATTGTAATTAGAAAATGGACAATTTCATTGGTGCCGACACCAGGGATCGAACTCAGGTTCGCCTTGAGTAAACAGAATTGAAGGTGATTGCTTGGACACTGAGCTACCACGGACCTCGTTACTTACTGAATTTTCTGAATTAGCTTGAAAACCAGCTACTTTTTCTGGATTATTTCGTATATACTGACATATTTTTTACTACCGCAGTCATTGTTTTCGTCGTTTGCCGTCAGAGCGAGACGGGGCATCATATTGCACACGTGCGAGCGAGAGGGAAGACCTATGATGTACGACGGAAGCGCGTCCATTTGACATGGACTGTAACTCAGTGAGCACTGCATACTTTCTCATCCCCATACTGAAATAAACTATACGCCTGCATTTTATGTGCGCCTGGTATATTTAGAGGAGAATTATCGTCCCCCAATGGTCGTTCTAATGTAATTTACCCAACTACGCGACGCAAAGAAGGGTAATGTGTATGTCGTTTTGTATGTATGTGTGTTTGTTACTTTCCGGCGATTTTAAAGGTGGCTTAACACCTTTTCACAGCTTTTGCTGCACTTCTACGGCCGTGCTCGCCACTTACAAATTAGCCATAAAATAAAGTATGCACGACTTTTGGGGATGCCTGATGGCCATGTCTACCCTTTTCTTTTCTTATTGCTATCTCCTCCAAATTCTTAATCCTATCCAATAAACCTATTGTATCCAATCTACCATCCTATCCAATAAACCTATTGTATCCAATCTACCATCCTATTCAATAAACCTATTGTATCAAATCTCCCTGATTGACAACGCACTCTCCGGATGTTGCGTTTGTCTATAGGCAACAGGATCGCTTACCATCAGGTGAACCATCTGCTCGTTTGTCTTCCTTTCTATTAGTCCATTATAATATATACAGGTGACTGGTGAGAGTGACAACGATGTCATATGTAGGAATCATAAATGAAGAAAAAAATATTATTATAAATAACTATTGATTGTCCACGGAATAAACATAATATAAAGTAAAAAAAACTATTGCGCAATTCATGTTCACCCTAGCGGACAAAGCGTAACCGGAGTGGAGGGGAGGTCGATGACCTGCGGCGTGCACAACTGGGTATGCATCGCGCTGTACCGTCACACTTCATTAATTTATTAGAAAATTTCGACTAAAACTATGCCCCTAATTTTATTACATAAATATGATGGCAATCGAGTTCCGAGGGCTAACCTTTAATACCGAAGATGATACCAATAACCTTGTATTTTTAGGGAATCAACATTTTAGTCTAAGTTTCCAGGCGATTGGGTGTTATTTTCGGGATTAATCGAGTTTAGAATACCGAATAATCCCGGTAATTACTTTAGTCCACGTTTTGTAATAAGGCGGCTCAGGTTTACAAAGCAAGTGCCTATACTATAAGGTCACGGAAACAAAACAATACCGAGTGTGTAAATATGTTTTAACTGACTCAAAAAAAGAAGTGGTTATATATTTGACTTTTTTATGGAAAGGAAGACAAACGAGCAGACGGTTAACCTGATGGTAAGCATCCCGTCGCCCGTAGACACTTGCAACATTGATTCGAGAGTGTGTTGTCAACCTGGGAAATTGGATAGAATAGGTTTATTGGATAGGATGGGTAGGGATTAAGGATTTGGAAGG
>JAOCPS010000015.1:1617640-1634948 GCA_025505425.1 Graphium colonna
TTACTATTGATGCCAAACTGCAGTGGGCCCCCATATTAATAAGCTGGCGAAAAGACTTAGCTCAGCAGTATATGCAGTTAAAAAAAACAGACAATTGACGGACGTAGAAACGGCCCGTTTGGTATATTTTAGTTACTTTCATAGCTTAATGTCTTATGGTATTCTTCTTTGAGGAAATGCAGCGGACATTAACATTATATTTGTACTTAAAAAAAGAGCTATCTGCGCGGTTTATAACCTTGGCCCCAAAGCTTCACTGCGAGATTTGTTTAAAGATATAAAAATTCTAACTGTCACTTCTTAGTATATTTTTGATAATGTTATATACGTTCATAAACATAAGAATCAATTTGTTAAATTAATAAATTTTTAAAAATAGCAATGTGCATAACAGAAAAACAAGGAACAAACATAAGTTTATTCTTCGAGTATGTAGACTGAGAGGAAGACTGAACTGACTGACAGAAGACCGTCTAGAGGACTTGCCCAGCAACTTTGAAACTCAACAAAATAAACCTATCGTCCGACAAATATTTAAGACAAGTAGAGAAAAATAACTTTAACAGGCCTAATATGTTAAAAATATTTGATACCAAAAAATGGCGAAATGTGCCACAAAATTACATTTATTTAAACGAAAATTGAAATAACACAGCTATGGAATTTCCCATCGGTTCTTTGTGCACTTTTAGCGAGCTTAACTGGTTATATATTTTTATTTCAATGTTGGAAAAAATTAACCAACATAAAAACAGTCCGGCAGAAATGGATGAACCGCGCAAACACTGTACCGAGACAAATTAGTATGGAGCCGTGTTAATCCATCGAACAATCGGCACTGCGATGACAATTATCAAGACGGACGGGTCTCAGGTCGCTGGTCGCGGTAATTGGATAACCTGGCATTGTTCCCCACACTCTCGTCTCCGCAGTCCTGCCGAGAACTCATTTACGCGCAATCAATTACTGTCGACACATTTTTTCCTTGGAAATTGCAGCTAGACACGTGTACTTGACATTTGCTTCTTTGCTAAACGTATTAAATGTCGACCACTTTATATTTGTAAATAAGTTACAGTGTTATGCCATGCGTGAGTCGAGATTTAACCTTGTGTGCTCCAACACTATCAATACAAAGCTAACATAATAACAAAAAGAGTATTGAATTTTTGAACATTGCCCTAGGGCGTTCGTCAAGGATACATTTTAGGTCCTATTTTGTTTTTATTATTACAACGCACTATTTTCGAAACGGAATTTCGCTCACGGTAAAATTATATCATATATGACTGACAATAACATGACATAATGGGTTAATCAATAACGAAAGTGAACATATAACGGGGTAGAATGCGGCATGGCGCTTCAGGCAAGGTCGCGGTCAAGAACGCGCGATACCTCTCCAACGTCACGATACAATGCCCATCTTCACTAATTTTTTCATTGCCTTTTTTTATTCTCGTTTCAAGTAGAACGCAGTATGGTGATGGTTTTCTTTTTAAAAACCGCAATCCATACTTAATATTATAAACATGAAAGTTTGTATATTTATTAGTACATGACGCAAAAATAATTAAATAATTGGATTAGCTGGATTAACGTACGTGATAAATTTTGAGTTGTTCTAGTTCATAACTTAAAATAGATATGTAATATTATTTATACCCGGTTACGATTACGATAGAGTATTTATGTTTATTTTTAATAAGTATTATACTACGGAAAAAGATGAGATGCGAATTTTACCTTTTATTGAATTTTTTGCTATCTACGTCATTCTCCGAATACCAATCATCAAAATAGTTATGAATAAACAAATAATACGCAATTTAGCCGCGATGGCTTAAATTATGACCAATAGTATGTAGTCATATACATTAGTAATAAACATTCGAACTCCTATTAACATCATAGACAACATCATGAATAAAATTTTGTGTTCTAGAAGTAGATGTAAATTATCTCATATCATAAAAAACATTATGGATTTTTTACTGTAACTATAACTAAATTGCCAGCAAATATTTTATAATTGTGCGTCAGCCTTGTACGCGTAGAACTACTTCGCTAAATCGTACAGTTGACACAGACCTAAAAAGGCGTCATTGATATTTGCAGACCTTGTGTTAAGAACTGATTAGGGTCGAGGCAGAAACCTAATAACGCAAAACCAGTGAAATAGAACTTAACTACGGTGCATCTTAGTAAACAGTATTAGTTATTTTAATCGAATTAAAAATAGGACGTTTTCAGTTCCGATATTTCTATTTTATGTAGGTATGTTCCGGCAGAACTCCGCTATCTATGAATAGATTTTAAAAAATCTATTATTTATCTGAAAGAATTAACATTTTTCATTAGTCGGTTTTTTTATATCTTTCTATTAAAATAATCTAATCAATTTTTAAAATTTGTACCAATCACAACTTTCTTCTTGCTATCTTTATTTCGAGCAGCGAGTCGTTAATAAAATGTATCACTCTATACCACCTGTCAAACTTCTTAATATCAATTCAACAATATTTAAAGTTAGTATCGAGGGCCCCATTCCAGAAGCCATTCTTACAACAGAAGAATAGCAATTCATGGATGGTGTTTACCCTTAAACAATCATTTTCTTCTTAAGGTGCCTCACCAACTAGTGAAGGCGTCGGTTTTTATTAGTTGGAGATAGCTACTATCGGCTTTGGGATAGCTGCTATCAGCTTTGCAAAGTCCTCTCTACTGTTAAGCTTCGCGGAATAGCTCAGCTGAGCCAGCTATCCCCGTCCACTCTCGGATGTTGCTAAGCTAAGATTTTTACCTTCGACCAACTTTTCTTTTTTCTGATACTTTACTCATCAGTATGAGCTGCAGGAGGCCAGACCTCGGATGTTTCAGAATATGGCCCAGATACGAGATCTTACGCCTCTTAACGGTAAACATGAGGGTGCGTTCTTGGCTAACTCATCGACAACCCTCATAAAAATATCATTTTCTATCCATTATTAGTAAAACATCCATTTTATATCCAGTATTATTAAAGCAAAGCTCTATATTCCTACGGAGGCAGCGGGTAACAGCCGCTAAGCTAATAAAACACAACCCGCTTATAATTCACAACGCGTAGCGGAGGATTATTTTTAGCGTTCGCAAGAACAGAAGATAGCACACGTTTCGCAGGTTATACGGCAAGAGGTGACGTAATACTTTGCACTGACTGTGCAATCATGCCACGAGAGGCGCAACTTAATGACACAACTCTGCGTCGGCTTATCTCACATTTTTACTGACTTCAAAAAGGTGGATATTACCGATCGTTTTCCGGTTTTATACATGTGACTTTAGGACTCCTTTCATTAACTATCTCAACAAATGTTTTATTTTAGGTTAACCGCATAAAATTCACGTAAAAATTCTTGGCTTAAACTGATATTTAGCCAACTTTTAGTACAGAGGGAGAATTTTTATGTATGACGCAATACATAAAGTGATTTAAAGATCCTTATTTTTTTCGGCAGATCGTCATATAAATTTAAATTAAAAAGTAGAAAAATATTAAAGGCTTAACAGTGGGAGTGGTTTGTACTTTGAAATTTATTATTCTTACCGGTATTTTTTTCCTTCTGGGACATATCCTATTTTGTTATACCAAAATTTTTAATCGACAGAGTATAATAATTTATATGTATATGCATTAAATCAATTACAAATTTCAACCAATTGGAAATATTTCATATATATAATATATATCCTATATATACATACGTCGCTATTGGGAATCAAAAATGGTGGTTGTCCATACAAATTACAAACTTTGTAATTTTTTCTTGAAAACCAAGCGTTGCCTAGAAATTTCGCAATACACGGTACACAATCTAAATAATGAATATTACTTTTAAATTAAAAATATTGGCAAACCAAAATACGAAGTGTCCGAGTTGTTTTAAAAGTATGTACATGTCGATCGTGTGAACTCAAATCCGGTCTCATTCTACTATACAAATAAAATGATAATTTTATTTAGACATCTAAAGTGAGTAAAATGGTTATCGGTTTTATCTTTTTTATCTTTGCCAAAGCTCCGCATTCCGGTGCGACCGTGCGGCGGGGAAAGCCTACTGAGAGGTGCATGATGTTTGTTCGTATTGATAATAAGGAACCGTTTTACCGGAATATAGGTTAACTTTGACGAGATGAATGGAAAGAGTTGGAAAAGATATACTTGAGTTGAAAACGATCAATATATTTGCATTATAATATAAATGAAATAACTAGGGAACGCAATTATTAAATAATTAATTATTTAAGATATTATTATTATTCGCCTTTAACTTGGGGATAGCTGGTCCCTACAGTATTACCCGCATAAATTTTACGCTGTTTTGCAACATTTCTCACTGATGCCGCCCCTATTGGTCATGGCGTGATATTATGTAGCCTAAAGCCTTTAACCTCCATAAATCGTTATCCAACACTAAAAGTATTTTTCAATTCGGACCAGTAGTTCCAGGACCAGTATCCATGTGTAATTAATTCGGAAGAAATGCAATAGACTTCTCGGTCTAAGGGTTTTTCTTTGGAACGGGTATCTTATACATGCAAGCAAACACTGCAGGTCCAACCACCATGTTCCGTTAAGGCAACTTAACAATTAAAATAAAAGGTATTGTTCTTTATGCGTTTCAAATGGTCAAAGTGTGGTGGGCTCATTGTCCCATGTTTAGTGCGCCGTGCGCAAATGCCACTATGGCGTGTAGCATCAACTAAACAGCATGGTATACAGATAATTTGTATATTACAGACATGGTTAAAAAGTAAGTTCTAGAGTTGGGTCGATACATTTTAACACGTAACAATTTTTATCACGGATTTTAGATGATTCTTTATTTGATTATTCGGTACTTTGCCCGGTAGCCGGGCGCAGATGTCGCCCATTGTGACAAAAAATAATCACTTCTGTGTTAAAAAAGGTAATGTAATCTCGAAGTGAAAATCGGTAGAAAATACTATTCATTACCTTTACGTTCCGATGGCGATCGCCCTTACGCCCGGGAAGGACTACGAGTAATATTCTTATTAGAATATTATCAAAATTATCCCTTTTTTTTTGGGAATAGATTTCTTACCTATGAATCTCAATATTTTCATTATAAAATTTCTTATATTGAAAGGAAGACAAACGAGCAGACGGTTCACCTTACTAGTAAGCAATTCCGTCGCCCATAGACACACGCAACATCCGGAGAGTTGCGATTGCGTTATCAACCTAGAAATTGAATAGAATAGTTTTATTGCATAGAATGGGTTCGGGATTAAGGATTTGGAGGGGACAGAAGTGGGAAAAGAAAAGGATAGACATGGCCATCCGGCGTGCCCAAAGTCATGAATACTTTATTTTATGCAGACTTCATAAAGGAAAGTTAAGGAAAATTTCTACAAAAATCAATCGTGTACACACAGCGAAATTAGATTGTCGCTGTGTCGCATAAAGATGACTGAACGAAATATAACCCCGCATATCTTTTTTCATCACACGTCTTGATTGTAAGCTAGTGGTACTATTTCAATGCGTCACACTATGAAAGACAATATAATACTGTATCGCAGTAGCGCTTTAAGCTTAGCGAGCTTGCAGTGAATATTTAGTACGAAACTACTTTCATGTTTCCATTACAAAATAGATACATAATAAATAGTAAGAGCAGCGTAGTCTCCCGTAGCGTTAGTTCTTGTTGGGTAAAAGGTTATCGTCTCTTGCTTTAAAGACGAACCCAGAAAGAAAATAGACAAATGTATATTGCTATTGCTTTATTGTACGCATTACGAAAAATTAAGAAAAACAAAGGTTTAGTCGGAGAGACATTTAGTTCCTAGTTCATATCGCAACGAAGCCCCAGACTTCATGTAAACTTTTCACTTTTCTTTTAGTTATTTATATGAGTTGTACGATATTGAGGGTTATTGGGTGGACTGTATCACTAAAACGTCTCTGGTGGCAACTGCCTCGTTTATTCACTTCGAATATACATATATTGTTTTTTAAAGGTTCACAAATGAGTACACGATATGCACAGTTGAAAAGAAGAATGAGTGAGTAAAAAAGATTAATAGAGTGAATTATGAATGAATATTAAACATGAGTTACATATAATTAATTTAAAGATATTTATAATTAACTTAAACCATGTACTTTACGTTAACGTAAGAAATTCAAGGAAAGGTTGTGGTATCAAAGTGTATAACAGATCGAAATTCAATATTATTTTATGTTGAACTTTCTAAAATTGAGATCTTCGAATATTTTAACTACATTCTGCGAAAACTGCTCAGCAACTTCTTGCTAGTGTCCTAGACATTATTAACCGTAATTAAATTAAGTACCTAAAAGATGCGACTTAATTTCGACTTTTCAAAGTTTGGATTGTTATGGATTTTCAGTTCTTCGCATGATGCGAGGATGAATCTGGTTAGAATAACATTTCCTCTAAAATTGTAAAGACGCTATAAAAATCATGTTTATCATATTGTTTCGACATTAATCTACGTAATTAATGTTAAGTTCACGCTTGATCCTGCCGGAGTGAAAATATATAAGAAGATGAGTTTACGATGCTGATTCTTGCTTTCATTAAAGGATTGTTAATGATAGATTAGAAAACATGATAATTGAATTAAAACAGTATAACGCGATAACAGCACTGATTAGTGACAGCCTGCCGACTGATAAATTATATGGATCGCTTAATACGCCATACGTTTTCTAATCAAGTCTTAATTCAATTGTTAAATTAATTCTTAATTCAAAGAAACATGATGATGAATTTGCCAACACTATACATAACATATAGCTGTAGTTGCAATAACATATTCCTTAACACGTTGCATGTAAAATATAGAGCAGTCCATGTAATCGGGCGATAAAATCTAATACGAAATGTCACGACATTTATGGGAAACGAAAGCCGCATTATTTTACGCCCTAATTAGCACTGAATGGCCATTTCGAGCCAAAAACAGCTATTCAGCATGCGTTAGTAAAGGTTACAGTAGCTTATTATTATGACGCCTGTAAAAATTGCTTATATCTAGTATGGTGAGTTAGAAAATATTATATTTAGTGATAATTTTAAAAAGTTTCAATTTAATGATCAATGGTTTGTTAATGGTTAACATGCCGCCGAAACCTCGCTACGATCAAAACAAACAGCGCTAGCCGGCAGGCAGCGAAGGCCGCGCTGTTGGCCGCACTATCCTGCGATTCACGACATAACGCGATCGATAAAAACAATGAAAATAGACTCGTGTCGCTGCCGTTTACGATTACAACAATTATTACGAATCACCGTAACAAACACGAGCAAAATCAAACAAAACATGTTTGTTAATTTGACACCTAATTGAAAACTGGCGTGGAATTAACCTTTCCAAGTCGAATCTAATAAGATTCGTGCCTAATCATGCGAATAACTGTGGCATTGGAGGGCACATGTAATATTCTACACTCACCAAATGCAAAACGGTGTTCACCACCTCCCGGTTGGTCACCTGTCCGACTTCAATCAAGCCGATAAGGACTGCAAATTTCAGGCTATCGTTAGTCGTCATCCTGACGACTTCCTCGGGTCTCTTTATTTCACTAAAAGGCGGCGACTTTAAGTCCGCCATGATTAACTATGTCACAATTCACTTAATCACAATTTTAAAATCCACTCACGACGATAATAATCAAGAAAACATTATTTCATCGGCTCACATGATAACGCACCAATGTCGCTTTCTACCATTTTGGAATTACGGAGTGTTGCCAGTAGTAAGATACCCATGTCAATATTTCCCGATCAATCGATATTGACATTTAGGGAAATTAAATTACGATTTACGAATTAGTTGTCTAATCATATTTTTAAACAATTAGAAAGTCCTTATCAGTAAAAGAGGAGCTAGTATTTTGTAATAAACACTGTGATTCTTAAATTTGTATATACACACAAAAATTATGTTAAAGCTTAAAATACTAACGATTACTGCCAATGTTCATGATGCATTACATTTTTAATTCCTATCATTCGTTTAATAATTTTATCTGAAAACGGAGGAAAAGATCCATTATGGCAATTCTATGATAAGAAGTGCCAACTGTAGATATTTCAATTCTCAAACGTCAGTTACCATTTACAATATTGATAAAAAAATATATTATATTCATATATGAAACATTAGTTGGTGTTTACACATTAATTTAAATGAGCATTACACTCTTTAATCATTTTTCTTTTTGCCTATTCTGAAATAAAATAATATATTGAAATTTTATTGTGAATTTTCTTAAAGTTGTTCACATTGTAACGTGAAGTGAGACTTAAGTGACCTCGCATTTCTTTTATGCGCAACTTTAAACAAACTTCAGTATATGTTAGTCATTGAGTAAAACATAGTGTGAAAAACATGGCGGCAATTGATGTTGAGCCTCCTAAAGTAAGTTTTATATTATATTATTTCAATTCTTGTATCTATTTTGGGATATTTACACTATTTCCAAGTGATATAGTCAATTTTGAGTATTTTATTAGTACTTTTTACATGAATACTCCAGAAATGCATAGGAAACACCGCTTGGGCGTTTCGTTCACAATCATTATTTTTAACTTTGTAGTGTTAATTACGAGTGGAATGAAAGCCGATATGAATCGTAAATTGAGTTTTTGCTTACAAATAAAAAGATATACTTTGTCGGTATGCCAAAATAATCCAAACAAAATGTTTCATGTCGAAAGATCTGTGAATAATATTGTTTTAAGGCGGAGACTGCAATGCGAACATTGAAGTTGTCGGGGCATGTCGGCTTCGACAGCCTGCCAGATCAGCTGGTGAATAAGAGCGTTCAAAATGGATTTGTCTTCAATATCCTTTGCATTGGTAAGCTATGATTCACTTGGTACCACTTGACTAATCACTTGTCCGCCAGCTTATCAAGTAAAAACTGTTTTAACTCGACTATACTAACATTTGATATCAAAATGTACACATGAGTTTTTGTATAAAATGTTACATATATTAGTTATTTAATGACTAAATATAATTTTTGACATTTTAGTTTCGAATGTTCTAATAATAACTTCTCATTTCTATTTAAACCTTAAGTGAAAGCTAACATAGACACATGCAAATATTTAACAATTTACATGCAAGGAAATGCAAGAATAAGCAGCTATTACATATTCTGGCATAATTTTATATTTATGCAACCCATATATTCATTCATATATAACAAGGTTAAAAGTTTCAAAACTTGTATTATCATGCTTGTATATTTGCACTTTAGTATAATACAGATTCTATTTTATTCAGTCTAACTGGTTTCTTATGTTCATTGTTACTTTTATAATATATTTTAGATTAGAGAGTGATAAGGCCGCCCTTGCCCACATTTAGTTTATAAGTTTAGTTTTTAGTCAATTGTACTGTGTTTAATTTGAGTCATTAAGTGTTTATCTATCTATCTATATTTTATTAGTAAAATTTTTCAGTCCATGAGTCTTGAATAAACTTTACTAAACAAACTACAGAAGTTTTCTCACTCACTCATTTGGTCTTTTTTGCTTTAGGTGAGACTGGTTTGGGTAAATCGACACTGATGGATTCATTGTTTAACACCAACTTTGAGTCTTCCCCAAGCCCCCACAATTTACCAACAGTTAAACTCAAGGCACACACCTACGAATTGCAGGAAAGCAGTGTAAGATTGAAGGTAAACAATTATATACAAATAACTCTAAAAAGTTTTTGTTTCATGACTAATATGTAATAATTGCTTAACTTACAAGTTTAAAAACTATGTCTTTAAAAGTGTAAGTTAAGCAAATGATAAATATTATTTGATTTAGCGTTATTTAGCATAATTTTATAGTACAAAAACCATAAACTAAATCCATATTATTAAAAACATATCTGTTAAAACGTTTCTGTAATGTTACAAAAATTTGTTCACATTGTCAAGTTTTTGAGGCCTGATTAATTTAAAAAATGGTTTTCGTTATGTCGTAGCTTACTATCTGTGATACGGTGGGTTATGGAGATCAAGTGAACAAGGAAGACAGTTTTAAAGCAGTGGTGGACTACATTGATGCACAGTTTGAAGCCTATTTGCAAGAAGAGCTGAAGATCAAGCGCTCATTGCCTGCATACCATGATAGCAGGCTGCATGTATGCCTTTACTTCATCTGTCCCACAGGTAGGACTATTTGGTACTTTATATATTTTAAAAACTTCATACTACTGAAATTAACTTCAATAATATCACAGAAACATTCACACATACCCAAAATATAATCCACAATCATTTACATAACATAGCTCCCAAGTACTTAAACAATTCAAACTGCTTCCTGTAGTTTCACCTGCAATATTTTTTTTTTATTTTGGCGAAATGCATTCTTCATTCATCCAGCTTATTAACATCCCGTGTGTCATTTCAGCTATTGTACTCGTATAATTGAGTTACAAATAACCAGACACAATTTTCACATTTATTATGTTAATATAGAGATTAACTTGATGCACTATTTTTTGATAACATGATGTTTGTTTGCTGATAAGATTTTTCTGTTAATATTTGTAATCAATAAGGGGTCTTGAAAAATTCTTATCATATTTTTACAACATCAATCATCTATTAGTACTAAATAAATACATTCCTTCTTTCTCTATTTTTAATAATATTTTAATTAGGTATTGTCCATAAAAATCAATGATGGTGCAAGTGACATCTTTACTGACTATTTTATTCCAGAAGATTCTACAAGTATAGGATTTGCCTTGCTTTAATAACTGATTGTTCTTTTGTAAGGTAACACTACTTCCTATGGCAAATATGTTATGAAGTATTTTGTTTCTGAGACTTATGCGAATATTAGACATTTTAAAATTAAACAACATTACGGATTTTATCGCGGTTTATTTTTAAATTTTATCACCCGACGTTTCAAACCCTTTACAGCGTTTGTGGTCACGGGTAGGATATAGGTCCTACCCATGACCATAAACTGACAAATTGTTATGAAGTATGTTGGTACGATAGATATATTTTTTATGAAACATCTGCATACCTAAGTACTAAACTGATATAATGAAGAGTGTATTTATTTCAATAATTGGCTTTATATGCAAATTTTATTTGAATGTCACCTCCTGTTGGCACACTTACTTAGCTCTCTCTACTAGAATTGTCACAAGTGCATACACGGCATATCAGTAAACATTGACACACTGCAAGTTATGAAGCCATACATAACTTTAATTGAACAGTCCAGATAGTGCGCTATTAATATTCCACTCACAAGATGCGCTCAGAAACCCCAATAATATAGAAATTCTGTCCTAGTTCAGTCACCCTGTACATATGTTTATGTTGTGTACTGTTTTATCTGAAAAGTATTTCAGTATAAGCTTATAGTAAATTTTTCGAAAGACCAATTTATAAATGTGAGAAAAATATTTGTTTGATAAATAAATAATAATATGCAAATCAAAAATATTGTTAAAGGAGCATGTAGTTTAGATTTGTAATTATTACAAAAATAATTAAAGGAAAATTGTGATAATAATTGCTTTAAAAACTTAATACAAGCTAATATTTAGTCTTTTAGGAAATACATACAATAAAAAATTATCTGTTATAATGCACTGATATTGAACTCACAATGTTTTATGGCATGGTTACACAGTTAACCTGGGAGTCTATCGATGGGTTATTAGAATAAGTAGCCTAACACCTTTTTTTACTGGTTCATTTTGATTCAATTTCAATACAGTATGTATTTATTAGATCTGCCATATTTGTATTAGTGTTTATCGAACCCATAATATTCAATTTGTAAAGCAAGGATCTAACCACTATACTATAAAAACAGTAAGTAGTTCTAATTAATAATAATAATAATAGTTATAATCTTACGATAAAAATAACGATTTCTTAGTTGATACTTCTACACTAATAATCTAAACGTGAAAGTTTGTCTTTTTGATTATGTTTGGACGTCATTCACGCAAGACGGTTGAATTAAGTTAATTTTAACACACAGCTTAAGACGTATATACAGAATGAATTTTGATTTAAGAACTAATTTTTAAAAAATACCCGAGTGAAACCGCGGGAAGCAGCTAATATCTTATATATAGGTTTGTTAAAAAAAACGGGGGCTTGGCATTGTAGTAAGACGTCACAGTACCCTACTTACAAAGATGCGATAGCGCGATTGCAGTGCAGATTGATTGGTGAACCCAATTTCGCAGTTGGCATGCGCTTTTCAAAATCATTATTGTTGTTTTAAGGAGATTCTTAGATACTAAAACTACTAACGTATTATATTTTTTAAGATAACAGCGAAACCCAGTTCAAACGGTTTAAAAGTAAACGTTCTTTAAATAGTTTTTTTAGTAATATTATTTTAGAAAAACTGTTCGACCAATCACATCCTTTGTGATTTTCGTAAAAATACCACCACCACCTTGTAACTATAACCTTTCAAATAAGATAATTTTGAAAATCGGTTCATAACTTGCGGAGAAATCAGGGAACATACACACAATAAAAACACAATCGAATATGGGAAACTCCTCCTTTTTTGAAGTCGGTTGAAAACTTAGGAGCGAATTAGTTACTTTAATCGGCAGTATTAGTAGAAAAAGAAAGTACGACATCGTCGAATTTCACTCCTATTTTTCCCCGAAAATTTCACTTTCGAGTTTAGTGGCACAATACTACCTCCATGGAATATTTAACGGCTGTCCTTGACACGTATTCAGGACACACGCGACCTCTATGGTGGTGACCGACCTAACGGTAGATACTTTTACTCGCACACTCACAATATCGGCCAGAGAAAAGTAGAGCTGTACATCTTATGTATGGACGGCAGTGCAATAAACAATATCATTAGAGACTTTGTTTTCGACGCGAAATTATGCCTAAAAGGTAGACCGTTTGACCGCTGACCTCAAAGGAAAAAGATCGATGTGCTACATAGACATTTCAGTAGACTAATACTTCTCCTGTTCTTTAATGGTGATTTATTTGTCAAAGTAGAAGTTGTTTTACACTATATAAATTTTGTTGTTGATTTTTTCATCTTATACTAAGTTGATATGTACGTTTCACGTTAAAATGTAAAGAATTTCTTTAAGTAATTGAATCGTTGGGGTCTAGTCCGTTGCGTAGTTTTAATTACACTATTTGTACACTTTGTTACTGTATACTACACAGTGAAGTCGGAGACAGCGAACATTTTTTTGGGCTTCATTGTGTGTACTTCTTAATTGACAAGACGCAAATTTTTAATATATTTTGAAATAACTTACTTATATAGTAAGTTATTTCTGATAAAATTTGCGTCTACAAAGTTTCAAAGACTTTTGATATCACTATAACTATTGACTTTTTCGTCCGGACACTTCTTTAGCGATATAGAACTTTACTGTTAATTATTTTGGGAAAATCCAAAAAAATATCACGCTTTAAACCACTGGGACCTGCTGGCAATTTGGAAAGATATAAATATAGGATTAACAAACTTTGCATGATTTTTTTTAATTTCGCACGTACAAAATCCCGGGCATCCGCTAGTTATATAAACGAATGCATGTAGCACACGCTACTTCCAGTTTGCACAACGTTATCCTGTTGGGTCGCACAGAGGATATTTGCAATTCGCATTGTGGACTAGAGGAAGGAATTTAATTATTTACTATTAAAATATTATTCGATTGCTTTAGGAGTGAGTTAGCGAAGTATTTATTAATGACGATTATAGGTCAAGGTATTTCTCGATCATTTTGTCAAGCCAACGAAAAAGTTAAAAATAAACTAGCCCTAATTCAGCCAAGAAACGACAAGTTCCCAAGGTGGTAGAGCATAACATCCTTTCACAGCTTTTGCTGCACTTTTACGGCCACGCTCGTCCGGGGAAATACCACCGACCTTTATAAAGTCGGCATAAAATAACGTATGCATGACTTTTGGGGATGCCGGATGGCCATGTCTTTCCTTTTTTTTCCCCACTTCTATCTCCTCCAAATCCTTAATCCCGACCTATTTAATAAACCTATTGTATCTGATTTCCCAGTTTGACAACGCACACGCATCTCTCTGGATGTTGCGTGTGTCCATGGGCGACGGGATCGATTATTAGGTGAACGGTCTATTGGTTTGTTTTTCTTTCCATAAATAAAAAAGGGCAATGCCCAAAAGCAGTACAAAAAAGTCTCATGCATCAAGATCAAAATCATATAGTAATTATTTACAAAATTTGCTATGACGTCATGCTTCATGGATTTGATTCTTAAACACGTAATTTAATTAAAAGTATAAAAGTATGAAATTTACTTTACATACATGACGTTTGCACAATCTGTTGTAGGGATGTAGAATGCAACGGAAACTATTTCCTACAAAACAATTATTCGATTTCATGCTATATATTCGTAACCGGGGTTTTTTACGAAATAACTTCTGTAGGAGTTGATATAATAAAGTCTCCAAAAAAAATGTTAGAACTTGATGCAGCTTATGGTGTGCCATATAAAACAGAGCTTTCCTTTGTCAGTTATGCTGTTAAAAATCTGTGCTCGTGATATTACACATAAATTTAACATTACTTATTAAATCACACATTTCATCCCATTACACAATTAATTGTCCGCCATAAAAGTATGAAAAGTTTTATGGGTGACGGACAATTGAAAAGTTAAGACGAGGGAGCGATGCAAATAAACAAAGCTATATTAGAAATGATTATACGAATTATGATGAGAGTTTGACATCTTCAGACCTAAAAAAGGAGCATTTTTATTTTAATATAAATCACTGAACTAATTTTGTTATAAAAGGAAATTACTTACCTGAGGCGCGGTAGCTCAGTGTCCGGGCGCCCGTCTTCAAATGTGTTTACTCTATGCGAATCTGAGTTCGATCTTCGGTACTCGTATTGGCACCAATGAAGTTGTTAATTTTCTAATTGCAATTTAAGTGCTGATTTAGTACGTGCTCTACGGTGAAGGAAAATATGGTGAGGAAACCTGTATTTGAAGTCCGCCAATCCGCCCTAGGACCATGTGGTGGACTATTTCCTTTACCCTCTGTCTATAGGAGGCATTTGTCCAGCATTTAAAAAATAATAATTAGAGCACTTGTTCGAGAGTTATCCTGAAATTAACAAAAATACATTAAATTTGTTTTGGCTTCGCTCGCTCAGTCAAGATTTTATTTTAAATATATCTAAATCATATCCTGTATTTACGGTATTATAGACACCCTAAAGGTGACTAACTGTGTCCACGCGATGCTGGATGACGTCAGATTCGTCCACCGAGATACGTCATCTGGACTTGCGTGCCTATACATGGGCATATGCTTTTGTATGTCTTGCTGTTTACATCCTATGGACACATGTTGAGATTGCCTTTGTTTGAAGTTTCATTTGTATTCCTTTACTAGCTGTTATTTACGGAGTTTTTTTGCATTTTAGGGCACGTATATTTAAAACTTTTTGTCTTTTTATCAACAGTAGTCAATTTCTTGTGTGCGTACAAGCATACAGACAGACAAAAAATTTAAAAAGTTTCATCTCTACTGCTGTTATAAAGGCAGCTTTTATTATATATTTTAAATATCTTCTTTGTGCAGACTCGGGCATGTTACACATTTATTGTACCTACAGAAATTTAAAAAAAAACGGGATGTAAGGATGGGGGGCTTATTATGCAAAATTAGAGGACGGTTGTTGCTTTTTTTTATGGAAAGGAAGACAAACGAGCAGACGGTTCACGTGTTGGTAAATGATCCCGTCGCACACACGCAACATCCGAAGAGTTGCGAGTGCGTTGTCAACCTGGGAAATTGGATACAATTGGTTTATCGGATAGGATGGGTCGGGATTATGAATTTGGAGAGGATTGGAATGGGAAAAGAAAAGGGTAGACATGGCCATCCGGCATCCCTTAAAGCATACTTTATTTTATGGCGACTTTACAAAGGGCGGTGGTACTTCCCCGGACGAGCATGGCCGTAAAAATGCAGCAAAAGCTGTCAATTATTTGTCCTATTTGTATTCATAATGACAAATCGTGTACTAGGATATTATAAATAGCGATAGCATACCAATGGTGTTAATATTGTCCCTTTTATATGTAATGTATACTTGTATGTATAACACAACTGTCACACTTATCAATTCGCGTAATAAAGTACAAAATCGCTTGACATATTAGATGTTTATCTGTCATGTTTTTGAGACCACTGAGAACACCAAAATCGAACCGCCTTATTTTGTAGCCAGGAATGATAAAAAATACTGTGTTTATGAAATTGTTTATTAATCAATATGTATGTCTAAACCATATAACAAAACATATTAACATTCTTCATATCTTCTCTCTGTTTATATTTTATTTGTGACAATGGACAATGTCTATTTTATTTCTTAATTTCCTTAAGAAAACAGGGATTCGGAGATATTTGATGTAATCGAAAAATCGATTTGTGAAAAATAGTTTATATTGTGTTCTACATATCTATGACCGATTGTGTAAACGTCGTGTATGTAAGACAAAATTCATACTTTTATAATTTAAAATTAAATTATTTCAAAAACAAATAGGAGAGAACAAATAAAACGATAGAAGACTAAAAAAAATGGAAAGTAAAATAATTTGTCATCTGTATATCCGTTATGACAAATTGCAAGTACCAGGAAACCAGAAGCGACGAGGATATGCCAAGGTTTTAGGCACCTTGGCTCGCTTCAACCGTCCCACGTGTCGCCCGCGCGATTCCATCCTAAATTCACGCCCTTACTTAACGAGAAACGGCCTCGCGTCCACACCTGAATCAGCCTGCGCCTTACACAATCGTTTTTGGATTTTTAATTAATTTTAAACGTCAAGAAACCTCGGAAATATTACCTGGTTACCATTTACTACCCACGTATTTGTCAAAGGTATGGCAACATTGCTTGAATTATCCGCGATCTTTTTATAGAGATGAATTAAGATTGTGGTCTGTTTCATAACAAAACGTTTGCTAACATTCAATTAAGATTTACTTGTTAAGCAGCTTCTTCTAGAAGCAAATCATAGTCACAATAGACTAGGCAACCATAAATAAGTACGACAGTTAAAAAATTACTTGGTTATAAAAAAAATATTTTTGTTCGTGCACAAGAATTATTTTACTATACAAAAATCAATTGGTAATAACGTTAGGTCCGTGGGGTCCTAGGACCAAAAAATTTTTGAAAGAGCTTTTTCATAAAATTAATGTTGTGACTGGCGA
>JAOCPS010000015.1:1647821-1661413 GCA_025505425.1 Graphium colonna
CCGCACGAGCGCAGCCAGCGCAGCAGGCGTTCGCCACCCGCCCCGCGCCCTCCTACAGGCGCCGTCCGCTCCGCCGCCGAGGGCACTACCGTCGCCGGCATCCCTGTGCCGCCTGGCAGCAGCCGCCGGCACGCACACTGCGCTCCGTGCTGTCCGCGCGATGACCGCTCCGCGAGGCTGTTGGTGTTGGCCGGCGTTTGGCGGTTGCTGAAGTTGGACGAGTGCCGACATCGTCCAATGCCACGTGTCACTCTCGACTCTTCGATGGCTTTGCACACCAGCGCACAGTCCTTCTTGAATTGTTTCGTGAGTATAGCGTAAAGAAACGGGTTGCAGCAGGAGTTGAGTGGCAGCACGAATACAGTGAAGACCTTCGCCTCCTCGAGCGAGACCAGCTGGGCCCCGAAAGCGGCCGTTAGCGCAAAGAATGCTATCGGCGACCAGCACAAGAAGTCCGTGAATACGAGCAGTGCCATACGTTTTGCTATCCTCGAGTCGTTCGAGTTCCACGCTTGTGAGCCACGTATCGCACAGTACATCTTTAAGTAGCACCCGAGCAGTACGAGGAAAGCGAAGCCATTAATGACAAGCAGTGTGACTACGTAGCCGAGTGAAACGGGAGTGGAAGTCTCGAAGGGAAGGCAAACGGCAAATTTGCGGTAGTCACTCACTCCGAAAAGAGGGAGGGCCGCCGCCGTGAGTGAGAAGGCCCACCCAGCCGCCATTACGACGGCTGCGTGTTTCAGTGACAGTCGCTTGTTTAGGTGCATGGCGTGGGTTATAGCGTAGTTGCGCTCCAAAGTTATCACGGCCAAGGTGTACACGGAAAGCTCGGACGATAGCACTCCGAGAAAACCAGCGAGGCGGCAGCCGCCGGACATCTGCCACGAGATGGCGTGCGCTCGGAACTCTCCAAGTGTGCCCGCATCTACTACCGCCAGGAAGCCTAGACAAATGAACAGAACAAAATAACTGACCGATTACTAATATTGCACATGTTTAAAATCAACTAGTATTGTATAAAGTTGGGGAACCTAAATAAACGCCCATAAAGAAGTCGGCGGCCGCGAGGTTGGTGACGAGGAACCGCGGCACGTCGATGCGGCTGCGGCTGAACAGGAGCACGAAGACGACGGTGCCGTTGCCTAGCAACGCCAGCAGGAAAACCGCCCACACGCCGCAGCGCAGCGTCCACCAGTCGAACAAATCCACACACGGCAGGAAAGGCCCTGGCGTACGCAGAAAAAGGTATAAACCCGTATGAAATTATTAAAAACTGCAAATATTAAAATATTGGTCAGGATATGTCATTATGAAGATAAGATAGTTCTGCCTTTTAAAGATAGTACAAAACAAAACCTAAACTTTCGAACACTTTTAAACGATTTTAGCTGTAGCATGTAGAAGTATTTGAAGGCTCACCGGGCAGTGGCAGACACTTGACGCGCGGCGTGGGCGGGGCGCGGAGCTCGCCCACCAGCTCGCCGCCCCAAGCTGCGCTGGAGGCAGCTCCGGTCGCATTCACTACACGACATAGAATACATTAAGTGACTTCTCGTTCTCTTTTTTAATTTTACTTTAAAAATGTGCACAGAAATAAAGAGATTTTATTAACATAGTTATAAATTACGCCTAGGCTCGGACAAGCAATTTTGGCACATATTGGTCCTTCTAGTCCAGCCTTTTAATTAACCGGACGAAATGAAAAAATATGTTTGCTTTTATTATACATTACGAGGAATTGCTTTGTTTTTGTTTTTTCCTATTTTTACTATTTGCTTAGTCCTACCGCCATAAAATGTTTTAAACGTCCGTGTTGTAAAATGTTTTAAAGTAGCATTCTATATCCAGGCAAATTTGAAAATGAATCATTTCTGTTGGAAGCTCTGACATTTTATTACAAGTTCGTTTAACCGACAATTTTCTTACGTCTTCATTTACCTGCGACTATTACGAGTACGTTGCGGAGTCCTATGCATACGACGCGTACTTTGTTTCCTTAATATTTTTATTTATATTCACATTAGTTTTGTATAGACATGTCCCCACTATTCTTTCATCGTAATGTTAACATCAACACAAGTACTCATTATGAACCGTTGGCTACACCAACTAACCTGCAGTCAGAACATTCGCTTAGTAAACATGATAATAAGAAAACGTCCCTTATTTTACCATACCTTCTGATATATTAAACATCACACGCATAACCTACACACGGTAAATAATCATCCTAATAACTGTAATGTGTGATTGATTAAGATATAAATGTTTAATAGTATATCAATAACTGTTTATTTTATATTATATTGTAATAATACCAAAATCATATAAAAGTGGAAGAGAAAGGAATATATGTTTTGAACATTTAAACCCCTTACTGTGAAAGTGATTACTGCCTGAAAAAACCTGATTTGAATTAATTTTCATCCGACGAGGTACTTCATGAAATAAAATTGAATAGGTATAGGCAAAACAATTATTATTAATGAACATTCAAGTCTCGAAAATAAATGCTAATTGAATAAATATATCAATAAACTATTACATACGGTTCAGCGAACTTTATTAAGGCCAGGCGTCGAGAAATTTCTTGATTACTGTATTGTAATGGAAATTGAGCCTTAATTTGGTAAAGACCTATTTATAAAGTTCCTATTGAACGTATTGTGTAAGACATAAGGATGTAAATAGATTTTGCGGAACACTAGATTGTTGTCTTAGTAAAATGAATAAATGTAAAACCTAAATATAATTCTTCCGAATCTGGGCGTTCGTATATGTTTGTAAAATATACTTGCAATACAATATTAAACGGTAAAATAATAGAGGAAGGAGCTTTTTTTATTTTTATTTACGAAATATTTCTAAAGTGCGTGAAAGTTATGTTTGGTCTGCACTTGAAATGCCATGATTATCGCTAATTTATTATTTGTCAATTACGAATTTGGCCGCAGTGTTACTTGTTGATTCTTTTATGGACTGATTTAAATTAATTGATTGATTGACCTTAAGATTAGTGTTAGTATCTATATCGACACAATAAAGTTGAGTAGTGTGTAATACTGACGGTAGTGTGGCCAGATGTCGGTGGCGTTAGCCCAGGCTGCTAGTTCGACGCCGCGCGGCGGCAGCAGCACCAGGTCGCTGAACCCCCCCTCCTCGCTCCCCTCTTCCTCCTCACCATCCGCGCCACCGTCGCCTCCCGCACTCCCCAACCCCTCCATCAGCGGCATGAACTCGCAGCAGTGGTACGCGTACGATAACACCAGTGTCTGTCGTTAAATGATCATTTATATAGAAATATATTTAAAAAGGCATGTATAGGATAAAATTCCCTTCTTTGCGACGGTTGTCCATTTAAAGTTAGCGCACATTATGTCAGTCTGCAGCGCAAAAATCCGCTCAAATCATTCACATACATTTTATATAAACCATCGCACACTATGCAGGGCATTATTGCAAGACGGATTTGCATCCGTGCGATGCGGCCCACCCCGACCCGTCAACTATAGAAAGCGGATTTGGGTTCTCGCGCGCCAGTCCTCATTTTACTGTCAAAAATGAATGAAGAACATTAAGAGCATTATAAATGGTAGGTAGGTAAATTCAAAACCAATAAAGTAATTACAAGCAAATAATTTTTTTATAAAGTTTTATATAAGTAAAAAGTTTTTTTAATAATCAACTTGGCCTCTAATCTGGATAGTCGTTGGGGCTTTTAGCAACATTTTCAGCGCTGTGTCTCCCGGGTAAAAAAAGTAGTAGGGGCGATGCACACAATACTACTTATCTCTATGTCTTATACTATCTGTCGTATGAAGTCTAGCCTTTAACGAGGTACTGATGTACCTACAGACGAAAAGGCTTATTATCTGTTGATCTAATACAACAGTGTTAAGAAGTAAATGGCTATACGGGACATACAATAATATAAAACGATAGCTTTGGGGCGGTTAATATTCTAGCTCATTTTCTGCGTTTAGATATGTTGGCGGAGGTAGATGTGAGAGTGTACAACTAAACATCCGCCCTACGTCAGGATGGTGGGGCAAGCCAGAGGAAGCGTTCAATTCTATCAAACGGCAAGAAAGTTTGATTGTCGTTAGAAAGTGATATATCCGGCTATTGAATCTCAATATGCAATGACATGAGGGATGACTCACCAAAAAACTTACATGGATAATTACTGGGATGTTTCAGTAATTATCTGCGTAAAATAAGACGGCAAATTGTAATGATTGTGATGGACAGGACTCCAAATAACATATCCTAGCGGGATATATTTCTGCTTCTTACGCTGTCTCTTCAACGTGGAAGATTGATCGCCAATATTGTAAATTTGTCCCAGTTCTGAGCCAGACAAACAATTCTTCGGCTGACTGAATCCTCGACCATTCTTTGATATTTCGTGACTATGGGTTTATTATACAGAAGTGGGAAGGGGAGAGGAAAGTCCTTATAACCCTGTGTGTAAGAAGTTGTGTTTGATAGATAGCCTTGCCTGTATCCTGGGGAAAAGCTGCGGCGGGTGGAAACGGCGCAGGTTGGGGTTGTTGTGCGCCTTCAAGTGCAGCAGCCGCTGCAGCCCGCTCGCCGGCAGCCACGGGAATACGTTGTTGCCTACGTTCCTGGTCAATGACGCAATCCGCTTTAATCACATTTAGATTTAAACTTAAAACCCCTGAGAAATTGATAATTTCTGTATTGTCTAAATAAGAATAAACATAGTTACATAGTTTCGAACAAAAGTAACAATCAAAACGTAATTGTCGAGTTAAGTTAAATTAGAAGACGGTTTTGATTGCTACTATTGTGCGAAACTATGCACCTATATTTATTATGCATTATGGGTTTTTGTATATCAATACCTGTGACGCCTAAAGAGTCTCACCTCTTGCTCTCTCAGACTTTTAAACGATATTCACAATTTTTAACTTTTCATTTCATAATTTATTTTTTTATAATTCACAGAAATTTACTGTGAATTAAGAACCGAACCGAACAATATAAATAATAAATAATGGTATATATAATATAAATGAAATGATAAACTTACAAGTCCTCCAGCTTGGAGATAGAAACGAAGGTCTCAATGTCGATGTGTTCAATCTGATTGCCCTCGAGGTCCCTGCAGGAGAAGGAAATCGTTTAAGGTGCGAATAATCTATGCCGTATAGCTGGCGTGGCATTAGCTGGGCACTCACAGTAGTTGTAGCCTGGGCGTGTGCACGAAGGCGTCCGGGGGCAAGCGACGCAGCCGGTTGTTGGCCAGCTGCAGGTCGTCCAGCCGCCGCAGTCCCCGTAGGGCGCCGCCGCCCAGCTCCGACACCCTGTTGTCTGACAGAGACCTGTGCCCACATGAACACTTCTAATAGCTGTATCCTTATACTGTGCTGTTTTCAAATGATAATTTGAGGTACTTATCATGTGTCAGGAAAATATGAGAAGGTATTGACTAAATCCCCTTAAATTTCTGGGCATTAAAAGGTTAATTTTTCTTTATTTTTTTAAAAGCAGATTCTTTAATTTTTCTTCATCAAACCAAAACTCTCTTACTCACAGGACGCGCAGCTCGGAGCACTCGTGTAGGTCGGGAATGTGCACCAGCAAGTTGACTCGCACATCCCTGAATGCAAAAATAGTTTATTACAAACTTAGATTTGCTATACCAGCGTTTTATTGCGTTACCAGCAGTGGGAATCTGATAAAACAGATCATTGGGTAGGATACATTAGGGCAGTGATTGACGAAGAATGGTGTACCTCATCGATTGAGCGCCATATTCTTGCTAAATTATATTTTACTTTAAAACCCTCCATAGTCTAATGGCAAACCTTTTTGGCACTTGCTCTCCCCGTTTCTATGGCCTTGGGCACTAAGTCCGGAGGGTTAGGCGCTCATAAATAGAAGGAAGGCGCGCTCATAGTTTCGGTGCACCTTTGGAGGGAGTCCCTGACGGTGGCTACTTAGCAGCAGTCAGCGTTAGCGGGATTGCGGAAATCGGTGAAAGAGTTCCGGTGTCTTTGCCAATATGTGGCAAGGTGAAACACCCTAGACGTCTTAGTAGAGTTCCACATAACCAGCTCTTACTCCCGCGTTTTCAGTATTTCCTACACGTACGGACACGGACTGATTATTCCTGACTAAGGCTAAAAATAAAGTAAGACTATTCATGAATATTCTGTTCATGCAACGAAAAGGCATCAAAAAATTGATATAGATTTTTCAAGTCATCTTTGCACATGGATTTATGTGTGGGTATGATTGTAAAAATGCAACTTTGATTCGTTTGGCAGTGAGGTGTCAGACGTCGTCTGTGCTGAGTCTGAGTAACATAAATGTATACCACAAATTCTAATCATACAAAAATAGAAATACAACAAGTTTATTTTCACTGAAAATTACAAAATCCGACTTCAAACGCAGTAAAAGTTTTTTTATGGAAAGGATGACTAACGAGCAGACGGTTCACCTGATGTTAAGTGATCCCGTCGCCGGAGTTTGAGTGTGCATTGTTAATCTAGGAAATTGGAAAAACAGGTTTAGTGGATAGGACGGGTCGGGAAAATAGGACGAAAAAAAATGGGAAATGAAGAGCAAGAGAGGAAGGAATGGCCATCCGACTACCTAGAAAGTCTATACTTTATTTTATGCCGACTTTGTGTAGGGCGGTGATATTTCCCCGGGCGAGCACGACCGTCTAAGTGCAGAAAAAGCTGTGAAAGGATGTTATCCACCTCTAAAAAGTGTACTTTCTAAACATATATTTTCCTTTATTTTGATGTTAAAATCAAACTACTAATCCGATTTTCATAAAAAAATTGTGGGAACATTTTTAAAATAATTTCTATATAAAAAAAAAATGTTTTTGAAATCAGTTCATAAGTGGCGGAGATATGTGCAAACATTCCCAAATTTTGTTATTTTGATTTAAAAAACAAACTAATAAATCAATTTTTTTTGAAAATTTATGTGACCATGTCGGAAGAATACCCTATCATAACATATCATAACATACAAAATAAAAAATAGGAACATTTGAGAACCTTCCTCTTTTTTTGAAGTTTAAACTGGTTCACCAAAATATCTCTTAGTACATTTCACACTTGACATAATAAATAAACTTAAAAAAATTATGATATCAGTTAAAGATTAAAAAATTAACAAAAATCGTAAAAAATATGCATCAAGACGTTTGAAAAATTTCTTCGACTGTTACAAAAAATGTTTTTGAGATTTTGAAAATGAATTGCTTCTTATAATGTTATACAAAATTTTGAAGTTATATAATTATTGATTATGAACAACTGTTCATAAAAGATAATAAAGAGCACATTATATGTATTTTATACTTCATAATTAATCTTGTTAAGCACATTGAGCAGAATATATTATTTGCATATTTTAGCAGTGATACAGAGTATCATGTTTAATTCATATGCATTTATTTATTGTTTACTAATTTTCAACTAATATTTCTGCGAATAAATATAAATTATATTGCGTATGTTACCTTTTGTTACTCACACGCATTCACTGTAGCTATGCAAGCTTTACGCACACATAAAGCCATGTGCCAAGATGAATTGAGACATCTATGGTTTTGATCTCTCTTCGGGCATGTATGTAGAGATGATACAACCCATCGCGATAGGTGATTAAAGGAAAAGATAGTACTCCTGCATGGGCTATAACGTCTCCTATGCGGGAAGCTGATCTTCGAGCAGATTATTATGTAGTAATTTAATATAGTATTATAGTATAATATTTAATAAGAAATGCAATGATTTTTCAAACCGTTTAAAAAAAAAAATCCTAACTCTAGGGCGTTTCTCTTATTTCGTGTTAAAGAGAAAATATACAAAAATATACATTTAAAAACGAGGTAATATTTTTATATTATTTATCCAAGTCAAAAAGCAAATCTGCAATAATATTTATTAATGTTACTAGCTCATAAGTACTAAAAATAAATAAAAAACATGACCATAAGTTATGCACCAACGCTGTCCATGACTTGATTTTTGGTTCCTAGGATAATATAAAGTAATCTGATGCTTTATAGAGAATTATTGTAATGATATAGTTTATGTACATACACATACACGTACGAGCTATAAAACTACATAAAGATTAAAATAAATTATGTTCTCGATGACTGCTAAACTTGCTACTGTAATTGCGAGCATCAACCATTTTTCATCATCATCTAAAATTAAATCAAAAAAAGACTTGACTTTAGTATACTTTTTTATATAAAAGATTTTTTATAAAGTTTTTAGGATACCATTTTTTTATAGAGAGAGGGAGGCAAACGAGCAAGCGGCTCATTTGATGGAAAGTGGTCACCGCCGCCCATGGACTCCCGCAACACCAGAAGAGTTGCAAGAGCGTTGTCGGCCTTTGAGGTAGGAATAGGTTCTCTTCTTGAAGGGACCTTCTTAAGTCGTATCGGTCCGGGAATACCGCTGGCGACAGTTGATTCCACAAAGGTATCGTGCCTGGCAGAAACTGACGGCGGAATCTCACGGTAGTGGACTGCCAACCATCAAGGTGGTATCGATGGTACTTAGTGGTATGTCGCGTTGTACGCTGTACAAACTCAGCAACAGGTATTATTCCGAACAATTTCTCAGAACACTCCCCGTGGTATATGCGATAGAAAATGCTGAGAGAAGCAACGTCTCTACGCAGGGCCAGGGAGTCAAGCTGATCGGAAAGAACTGGGTCATCGACGATTCGAATAGCTCGACGTTGGAAGAAGCTGGTAAAGAGGTGTCCCAGCCCAGAGATGAGAACAGTATGTGGCTGAACTTGCGGTTTATAAAGTTGCATGCGGTGAGTCGGCTGGAAGACTTGTATCTTCTGGGGGTTGAATTGGACTAGATTTAGTCGACCCCAATCTGAGATTTTGCTAAGCAAAATCTCGATTTCAGATGAGTCCTTTATAATGGTCCTATATAATGAAAACTTAAAATAGTGCGGTAAAATTGCCTTCTTTTGTCCCAGCATTTGCTGCATCAGACGAGTATTTTTGTAAATCCAGATATGGCTTGGAAATAAAGATATTCTTTCAGTTGAAAAAATGCTGGGGATGGTGTCAAACTGGAGAGTCTTTGTTTCCAAATAAAAACCCTCATCCACCTGTTCCAGAAGAGCTATTAAAATGATGTTTGGCAATAACAAAAAAGGTTGCGGTGCTTCTTGTGGGTGTCGTAGGGTAGGGCTATTTTGTAATTCAACCTGCGGGTCACGCAGCGGTGATAATTACCAAAATAACCCTCCACGAAATGAAGAAGTTGGTGAAAATGAACTCTGATAAGCAATAATAAAATGTATTTATTTAATAATTAAATAAAAGATGAATAAATGCTTCATATATTTTAATATTTATTTCAATACATTTTCTCTCTTTCAAGATCACAAGTCAAAAAATATTAAAAAATTATTAAGGCGTAGTTTAATTTTATTCAAATTCCAATACAGAGACGACATTAACACGTTCAAGTGACGCCACGGTTCATACATAATATTAAAGCTGATTAAAAAAATCTAAAAGAAACACTATTGGAGCTAAAAGAAATTATGAAAAATAAAGAAATTAATATGAAAAAGAAAGAAAATTCTTCGATATTTGTATATTGCCGGTACTTACTTATGGTTGCCAAACCTGGGCACTCACTAAAGTACATATAAAAAACTTGCCAAAACTCTATGGGAAGAAGTATGATGGGTAAACGATTGGCAGATAGAATAAGGACTTAAACTATAAAGAAACATACAAAGGACAAAAGATGTTACTACAACAATTAAAAAGTTAAAGTGGAAATGGTCTGGACATACAATTAGAGGAAAGGAAAAATGGTCGCCGGCATTAATGAACTGGTTCACAAGTCACAAAAAATTTTTTCGACGATATAAAATTGATAGCAGGTGCAACATGGTCAAGAATGGCTAATGACAGAGAAAAATGGAGACAATTGGAGGAGGCCTATACCAACTTATGGCATACAGGCAGGATTAACGATGTATAATAGTTTTTATATAAAAAAAAATTCAAATGGAACTGTCTGAATAATTTTAATTTATTGTTATTTTATATGGCTTACACTTTAATGTGGGTGAAGCAAAATTCATTTGTAATTGCGAGGATATGTCGCAATTACAAATGAATTTTGAACAAAAAAAAAGAAAAGTATTATTTGTTTTCATAAAAATAAAGAAATAAAATGAAATAAGTCTTTATTGCTGATAGTTATTAAAATATTTGACAAAATGTAAATATAAATACAGGAAAAAAAATAAAAACCACATTAAATTAAGTTTCATTCTTTGGCTGGGTTCTCTCCAGTTGTTCTCTCCTTTTAACAATCTGTCTTTTGACAAAGGCTTTCCACTTATTTCTGTCCTTTGATTAACGAAACCAATCTAGACAAGCTTTTTTCCCAAATTGTCTTCCCATCTATTTGTATGTCTTCCTCTACTTCTTGTACTTTCTCTTGGGTACCAATGGGTTATTGTTACATTCCATTTCTCTTGATTTTCTCTTAGCCCCATCCTATGTCATTTTAATTTTTTGTATGTTAGTAGTTCTTTTTGGAACTTAGATTTTCCTTTGATTCTTTTATTTGTCCTTTCTCACCTCTTGTCACTTTGTATTCTTCTCTCTATATCATTCTGACATATATTTATTTTATTTTGTTTTTTGTTTCTGAGACATACGTGAATATATTCAACCTGAAATACCATCACGATTGACAAGTGACACCAGGACATCAAACATCTCAGTCCTACTCGTGACCATGAACAATGTAAAGGGTTCGAAATGACGGGTGATAAAATTTAAAATAAACCACGATAAAACTCATAACGTTATTTAATTTAATAATTATTTTGTCGTTGTTCAGTTAAGATCCAAGTTTGACATCCGTATATAATGCAAACGTTGAAAACTTTACGTTTCTTCGACATTGTCATATCTTTGTTTTTCATTATTTCGCTCAATGACCAGAATCTCTTCTAAGTGTTTGCTATCTTCTTTCAATTTCTCTCTATATGCTATGTGCTGTTGATACTAATTGCCCTTTTGGCCGGTTTTCGTTCAGTATGTTAGTAAGTATAAACAAAAGTATTTTTGAAAAGATTTCATTTGGCTTATCGGCCTATAACTACCAATGTCTCCACTGTCTCCTTTCTTGTGAAGCAAAACTATAACTGATTGCGTCCAGTCTTCTGTGATCACTTTTGTTTGTATTATGTAGTTAATTAAATCGGTTAAATAAGGGACAATCAGTGGCAATGATATTTTAAGAAGTTCATTGGTTATTTGATCGGGTCCAGGTGTTTTTCCTAACTTCTGCAAATTGATAGCTCTTTCTTTTTCATCTCTTAAAATAGGTGTTACAGGTTTGGTATCTCGCTTGTCATCCATATCAGTGGTAGTAAGTATATTATTCTTGCTTTATTAAAGCTCGTTATAATATTCTTACAATATTTAATATCTCAATTCTTTTACCGGTGCATTTTCCTTGTTTGTTCTTCATATCCAGTTCTTCTTTAATTCTAGTTCTTTGAACGCTTTTTTACTCCACCTGTTTTCCCCTTTTTCGCTTTCTATCTTTTCTTACACTTTTGTTAATAATTTTACTGAATTCTGCAATCTCTTTCGTGTCTATCTATTCTTCTTTCCTTCTAGAAGCAATTTTCTTTCCTTTAGTAATTGAGTTGTTTCAGCGAATTTATTATTTATATTTTTCGGGCTTCAGTTTGAAGTCAATATCTACAAACTCGCTACACATCGTCCGAATTTATTCATCCCACCTTCTTTTTTTACACTTCTATCTAGACTTTGTTTTAAGTTGTTGATTAGTTTGGTGTTATTTTTAATGTTCATACAGAATCTTATTGAGTTTGCAGCCTTCAACTTTTCTTTGTTGGTATCCACTTTAATGTCACACGAACCATTTTATGATAAGATTTAAACTTAAAATTATGTAGTGTTGAAAATTATTTTTTTAATAAAAATTTAAAAAAAAATTAGGTTTGTAAGTGATAATGTAATCGATTTTATTTTTATATCTATTTTATTTTTTTATTTTATTTAATCCATTTGATGAAGTCCACGTTCACTTTTTCTTCTTTATTTTTTTTTTTGTAAGAACTATTTAAAATATCTAATTTATTTTCTAGGCTAAAGTTCAGCAATATTTCCCCGTTTTCGCTTTTGTTACTATAACCATGCATACCTATGATAAATTATTCGCGTCTACGGCATTCTCCAATTTGCCCATTAAAGTCATCCATTATTATCATATTTTTGTGAGCAGTTTCAATAGTGGTTTGTAATTTTTGTAGAAGTCTTCTATTTTATCCACCTCTTTTTTTTGTCTGCTTCTGTTGGTAAGTAAGCTTTTATGATTGACCATGATTCATATCTCTTATTTTGTATGGGAAGTTTATTGTTTAGTATAGGTATTATTTCTGATATTCCTTTCAATTCAATTATTAGGTCTGTATATTTCCGTTTTATCAGAAATTTAACACCTTATTGCCGCGGTGTCTCTCCTATGTAATATAGAACTGACCGACCGTGGTCTTCTATTCTATTCCTTCTCATTTCACTTATTTCTATAATATCCCATTTAATTTCGCTAATAGCTGTTTCTACTTCTATGAGCTTCTCTGCAGTTCTTAGTGGTCATCTATTAAGCGATGCTACATTTTAAGATTTACACAAATCACTACAATTTTCTATGGTATGGTTATCTATCCTTAGAGGGTTGTGGCAGTTGTTTTTTTCTCACGATGACAAGTTGGCTTGGTGGAGAGTATATTTTATTTTCGGTTGCCGAGAGTTGGTGATTATTGTTGCTTGAGAGTTGTTCATTTAGTTCATTTATTCTAGCCATTATATTATTTGTAATAGATTCAGTAAGTTCCAGCAGAGATTGATGTTGCAATTCTAGTTTAATTATATCGAAGAAAAGTTAAAATTTTGTATAAATTTTGTTAGCTTTATCTACCATATTGATTTGTAAAAAGCAGCGAGATAAGTAACAATATTTCCTTGTATTAAGCTAAGTAAATCTAGTTAGTGTTAGAAAGTAATTTTTTGATGAATGACTTACCTATATCTATGTTTCTCCAATCTCAAACTTATGATATAATTTTTTTTCTTGAACTATTCATACTTTTTTGCTTTTGATTTACTTACAATTTACATAAAAGACCACAATGATTGGAAATCATTCATAAAAATTGGCCTGCAGATAGCTGAGTCCCGAACTCAATCCCCTCTGGTTACCGCTTTCTAAACGAATTTTGTTTATAATATATCTAACACATTCGTTTATACGTAAATTTTTACACGAAGCTGAATACTTTTATTTTACATATCACTTTATGTTTCTATTTTAGGATAAATGAACAAATGTTTTTAGGAAAATTATCCATCCACCCATTCAGCCGAAAGACGTCCACTGCAGGACATAGGCCTCCCCCAAGGATCTCCAAGACGACCGGTCTTGCGCCACCCGCATCCAGCGGATTCCCGCGATCTTAACCAGATCGTCGGTCCACCTTGTTGGGGG
>JAOCPS010000016.1:21067-33083 GCA_025505425.1 Graphium colonna
CGTGTCGGATATCCGTCCCATCGGGCTACGAGAGTAAAGGAACAGAGAGTGCACCTGTGTTTGCGCGTACATTTGTGTACTATAATATCTCCTGCACAGTTGGCTAATCTCAGATTCGATTGGCCGCCGTGGCCGTAATTTCGGTCAGGAGGACTTTATTTTTTATTTATGTAATAAAATTATTATGTTTTTGAACAAATTTCTAAATAATCATCTAAAGCGTGACCACAATGCCGAAGGCAAACAGATGGCCAGCCGTCGCAGTTCATTGACCCAAAAACGGCACGGCTTACGCCGTGTCCGCTACGATGCTCATAGCTTTCGTAAATAATTACTCGACTTTCGATTACGTTTACTCAGCGGTCAATGAATATTTACTTTTAATATTACAATTTTAATTGATATGTGATTTCCACATAATGTTCTTCAATATTACGTGACTCAACCAGTCAACCTATATCTGTCTCATAATCATCCATTATACTATATTTCTAAAGCATTATATTAAAGCCAGTTCGAAATTTAGCTAAATATTTAGTCAAAAATGTAAAATTTGAATTAACCGTACTACAATAACCACTCAGAAATTCCTTGACTATATGATGTACAGACATCCTGCTGAACGTCTTCTTGGCCATTGCTGTCGACAATTTAGCTGATGCAGAGTCTTTGACAAATATTGAAAAAGAGGAAGGGGTAAGTTCACAAATAATAGTGTTAAAGTAAATACAAAAATATTGTTTCATATAGCAACAATGTTTATTATATATACTGTAAAGTTTTCACGAAAGTAATTTACAGTTATAAGTTGCAGGAATAATCATAATATTAGGAACACGTGTTACTGTTTAGGGCAATTAATGAGTCCGAAAGGATATTAAAGCAGCACACTCAGTAAACGATTGTCATCATAATGAGGTAATAAAGTTAGGGGCATATTTTTAGTCAAAATTTTCCAATAAATAAATTAATTGTACTTACTACGTCGTATCGCCATCAGCTGATTTCATTGCCCGTTTATTTACCGAAAGCGCTACCGCATTGGTGACAGTGCTGAAAAAATTCCCAATTTATCGGGAAATAATTTATCTTATAAATAGCCCATTCATAAAATTGCGTGCACTTGTCTAGTTCAGTTGCTATATGGAAAACTGTTGTTGTTGTTTACGATGTCCGAATCCGATATTGACTCTAATGATGAACCGAGAAAAGCTAGGCTAGAAAGAAACAAAAGATAATATATAGTTATAAAAATGGAATTACAACCAGAATATTCTTACAACATTTATACGACAAAAATAATAAGAAATTCGAAAAATTTTCGGTTAGTTTTTATTTACCTTAGTTTTAAATATGGAATACCTATTACATCAACAAATTACAACAAAAACAAACTTAGTCTCAAATTCACTTATTAAATAATAACACACTGGTCGTTTAACTACCTTGTCAAAATCGCGTGTAGAAAGTATTTATCCACTTACCTATTAAAAATGGCAGCATCCGCGCCATCTATACTGAAATGTGCATGAGCTACGTAAATATTTATTCAAGTTTCAATTAAGTTTACTCAGAAGACAATTTATTTTTATTTTTAATAGTACTTTTATTCTGTTTATACGATCCCCACATACACCGTCCTCAAAATCCATGTATAGTGTATCAAAATCCATGTTTACCTTCACTTTAATGAAAAAAAATTAAATCTTTTAAACATTTCATATTTCAGCAGGCAGCAGAAGAAAAAGAAGGTGGCAGTGTTATTGCAGAAGGTGGTCACGCTGATACAGACGATGAATACATTCACGACGATGACGTGTATACAAGTGATAAGTATGTGTTACTAGAAAGAAATCAACATGTTAGTTTACAGAGAATCGTAAATATAGTGTTGAGTTGTACATACAAGAGGTGGTACATTTGGTCCGCACATGACTTCAAAATGTAAGAGCGACTCATTGTTTTAAAATGTACTATTTCATATTCGAGGTCCTGGTTATAGCGTTACTGTTTACTTTATGAAAGTGAGTGTTTGAAGAGCTGCAGTACACTTTACAAAAACACGTCATTCGAACGCGAATCGCGTAACGGACAAGCAAGATAGAAATATGAGGACGAGCGTGCACTGATACGGCTCGATCGAGTACATCAAATGTCATATTTGTAGGCGTCACTTCAAACGTAATATCAAACTTCAGTATGCCTCGCCTCATTTGAAATGAAACATTGTACTGGCTCAGTACAAAAAAGAGGCTACTCTTACCAACTCCTTTTCAAATCATGTTCTAACTAACACTACGTGCAAGCATTTAGTGAATAAATATTCATTGGAGAACCAACATCGTTTGAAAAACGCGTCTTTAGAGAACCTGATATGATACTTTTCCAAAAATTATACTAAAAAATGGAGAAACATTTTAGTATGTAAAATTGCAACTTATTCTAATTCTTAAGCTTGATAGACGAAAAGGTGCTAAATTTTGTTATAAAAAGATTTCATTTGATTTTAAATACTTGTACAACTATCTACTTTAATATTATCGCGGTTTCATTACAAGATACTAATAATCATACAGAGGAAATATTATATGTAGCATGAAGAGGTAATGAACTAAGCATTTTTCTAGCTCTGAACGTGATTATGAAGAGACAGGGTCAGAAGGTGAGCAGCAAGATGAAATTGAAGGAGAGGAGGATGTTGGCGCAGAAGAAGACATTGGAGAAGAGAGATTAGAAGAAGAACAAGAAAGGGAGGAACAGGAAATGATGGAGAGCCTTCAACGAAATCACATAGGTATGTATTTAATGACAAAGTAATTTGTTCGAAATCCACATAGTAATCTGTTTTATTCAAAAATTATTATCGTTTAGCCTGGGAAACCAATATAATTTTCTTAAACCTACACTCTTACGAAATAATCCGTCAATATTAATCAAATGTCATTATGCGATTCTCCACCATTATATGACAGTGGGTTAAATTGTCTTGACAATTTTTTTTCTCAAAAAGTAAAAAACTTATAGTATATAATATACTCAGAATTGGAAATGAGATGCTACAGAATGTATAGAACTACCATGAAGAATCAAAATAAGTTAATATTATTAAGAGCCAAATTACAATAAACTATCATGAGCCATACTTTGTAGAAAAGATAAATATGCAATTGTAACTACAGAAATCAGAAATATGTATTTATTCAATTGTCCTGTAAGTATTAGTAACATGCATATATTTGTTGATGTTGATTGGCATAAAAAGTGGGATAATCGTTGAGCGATAACTCCTTAAAGGAAGAGAAAGTCACACGGGTAGTTGTTACATAAGATCTGAGACCCTTGGAGTTAACCGAAATCGCAGTGAATACAGAGTACGATGAGGAGCCGCGGCTGAAACGTAAGCCGACGACGTCGTCGGCGCGACCGCGACGTCTATCCGAGGTCGATATACGCGACTCAAAGAAACCAATACCGGACGCTACGTCGTTCTTCATATTTTCCAAGAACAACAGGTTAGGGTGGCGGCAGTACCGGACGCGGCTTGCGTTTACTTAGATGTTATTTCACTGATACATTGCCGACTTTAATATTTATTTTGCCTTTGACGACTTCTTTTTCTTTGATTTTGTCTTTCTCAAGTTTACGTTGCGTGTGATTAGCAACCTTTCTTCATTTGAGACATTTTCTGCTAAAATCTAATTGTATTATTTCTAAGACTTACGCCAATATTCCACATTAAACAACTTTGCGGATTTTATCGCGATTTATTTTTAAATTTTATCATCCGATGTTTCGAACCCTTTACAGCTTTCATGGTCACGGGTAGGACTGAGGTGTTTGAAGTCCTACTGTCACTTGTCAATCCTGCATACCGTCAGGTTAAATATTAATTTTAGTCCGATCTACGCAGTAACTATTTATGGTGTCATTAGGTCTTGCAGCGTTATGCTTATTTCTTGCATTGACTTTATTCATAATTAAATGTCAAGCAGGTGGTATCATCCAATCATCCTCTATTTTGTAATTTGGATGTTTCTTTTTAGTTTCAATAGCCTTGCAAATCATCCTTGGGAGGACTCGGTGTTCTTTTGCGAGTACTTTTGACCTATCAAATCTGACGTAATGGTTGGGCCCTTTCATAGCGTGTTCGCAAACTTCAGACTTATTTTTCCTTTTTTATTATTATTATATTTCTTTTTTATTTTCTGTTTTGCACATCACTGATATCAAAAATAGTAGACAAAATAAGATCATCAGATTTGATAGGCCAAAAGTCCTCGCAAAAGAACAACGAGGATGATTCGCAAGGCTATTCAAATTAAGAAAAATCTATATTTCAATAGAGAGGTTGGTTGGATACCACCACCTTCTTGGGGTCCAATTATAAATAAATTCAAGAAAATATATAAGCACAACACTGCAAGACCTAAAGACACCATAAGTAGTTACTACGTGGATTAGACTAATATTAACATTCAAGCTGACGGCATGCAGGATTGACAAGTGACACCAGGACACCAAAAACCTCAGTCCTACCCGTGACTATGAACGCTGTAAAGGGCTCGAAACTTCCAATAAAATTTAAAAATAAGCCGCGATAAAATCCATAAAGTTATTTAATTAAACAAAAACCAAATTCTGTCTGAAATTACCTTTGTGGTCTTTTTAATTTAAATGATATCGTTCAACTTATTAAGAATTTATTTCTTTTCATATACAGCTAGGTCGTCAAAGACAAACTTTAATTCGAGTATTTACTATTTACGCATTTTATCTTTTTTGTCTAATTTTTATGTTTCAGCTATTTCTTTTACTACTCTATTTATATGTTTATTAATTTTATTCTCACACAACTGAGCTTTTTTCACTGTATTTCCGTTTGCATATGTACCTTCTTCGTTAATACTTTAGATCGGACTATATTAAGATGATAACTAAGTTAAGCATGATTAGGATCTGTAAGATTTTTTATAGTTACAGGGATTAGTTTAAGGTGGGTTAATTTAAGTGACAATGAACTAAATAGCACTTGCCATCTTTTTCTATCTCACGAAGATGGCGACCAGTGTGAAGAGGAAGGGAAGCTAGTAACCGCTAGACCACGGAGGGTTTCCGAACTGAATATGCCAAATCAGACGCCGCCAATACCGAACGCTAGTAGTTTCTTCATATTCTCACCAACAAACAGGTGATTGGTGGCTTAGACGGTACCCACGTCTCATTGTACCATCAATTGGCATTGTGTGGTGTACCCGCCTTGTGAATTGGTCTATCTACCTCATACATCTTCTCGATAACCCTCTTCTTATCTGTTACGTATATATGCCGATGTCAAAATCAACTCCTATCCGTAAATGTTACCATGCACGCTTGTTTGTCTATTTGAACTGAAATCAAAATTCAGCGTCAATGAGATATAGGGGTACCTTGTCAATTTGCGGTGTTAGCGGTTAGGTTTGTCTTAGTTACTTAGGAGTTTGTTTTAGCATGTTACCTTAGGTTTCGTTTTTAGTATTCGATATTTTTTCAGTTATGCAATAGTCCAATCCAATGTTAGTTTTTTTCATTTTGATATGTAACGGTTGCATGCGCTTCTAGCTGTGTCAAGACCAATAGCAGTGGTTTACCAACTGAGTTTTTTGCCTTTTGTGTGCATTAAATGTTGTTGCTTTACTTTTTTTAAATTTTAACCAATACTAAGTGTGATTTTATAATAAATTTTATCAACTATCTAAACTGTCCATTTTTCATAATTTTAATGAAATTTTGATTTATGTCACCAAAGAAATACATATTTATATTCACGTATTCATTCCGAAAGGGCAAACACATACTGCATCGTTTCACCAGTTGCGAAAAGTAATAGTGTTGAAATGAGTCAATATAACTTTTCGCCGCCCGACAAAACGCCACAGTGCGCGCTTGCCCTTACAATGTTGTATAAAGTGAAATATTTCCTTTTTTTTTTTTCTAAAATCTTTTCAGCATCAACCAAACCTCTCTATACACAATAAAATTTATGAAAACAGGTTTCGCGTTCTGTGCTACAAACTCTCCGCGTCATCAACTTTTGGAAACATCATTCTCGTCTGTATCCTCTTTTCCTCCGCCATGTTGGCTGCTGAAGATCCATTAGATGCAGCTCAAAGGGGCTTCAGGAATTGGGTTAGTTTAACCTTTTAACTGTCTATCATTAACTCTATTTGTTTAACAATAGCTCTGGCACTTTGGTGCATTAAATGTTATAGTGCATTAATGTGCAGAGAGATTGACATCCGTGCAGCGGCGGATTATCCTTTAGGTAAACTAGACACATGCCTTTGGGCCCGCGGGCACGAGCGCACGGACCAAATGTTTCATGAAGATACTTAACTAAAGAGTCCGGAAAAAGGGTCGGTGTTTTACAAAGATGAGATGCTTGGCAAGAGTGCCGTCATTATCAAATATGCCACCGCCTCTGTCACTGATATTCTGTGTAAAGACTGTCATTGTATGTTCACATTACATATACATTTAGGACCCTAATAACAGAATGTAGTAACAGTGTTAAATAAAACGAAGTTTATACAACAACGTAAATATGCAAAGCAAAACTTTGTGTTCCTTTTACGGAAACTGAGCCGATGGATGTATATAATTGATGCAATATTAAAAGGATAATATATCTCGAAAATTACAAAAACCGACTTCAAACGCCTAAAAAGTGTACTTCCGAAACATATTTTCTCCGTTATTTTGATTTTGAAAAGAAACTACTAATCTCATTTAAATAAAAAAATTGTAGGGTCATTGTGAAAGTGTACCCATCCCATCAGCTATTTTTTTTTAAATTGTAGAGATATGTGCGAACATTCCTTAATTTTGTTATTTTTATTTAGAAAAGAAACTAATGAACCGATTTTTTTTTATTTTATGGGACTATCTACGAAGAATGCACTATCATATAATAAAAGATTTTCAAAATTGGTTCAAAAAAAATACAAAATTTCAATTTTGTCATTTTGATTTAAAAGAAAAACTACTGAATTTATAGAAAGTTTTATGGGACCAAAGAATATCCTACAAGATAAAAAATATTTTCAAAATCGGTTTATAAATCACAGAGATATGCGTGAAATAAAAAACCATATAAACATTCGAATTGAGAACCTTCCTCTTGTTTTGAAGTGGATTAAAACTGCATTTACATAATCAACTAAATCATTACACGCAACAATGCGTTTCCATATATTAAAATGACAACACAAGCTGAAGAATATTACACGAGTTGGCAAACGTGAGAGTTATTACAACATAAAAAAAATGAAACGGTAGTTGTATACTTTTATATAAGCGACGTGTTTCCAGCTGCTGAGTCAGTTCGACATGTTCTTCACGGGCATCTTCACGCTGGAGCTGTTCCTGAAGCTGGTGACGTACGGGCTGGTGCTGCACCCGGGCTCCTTCCTTCGCTCCGCCTTCAACGTGCTCGACATGCTCGTCGTCTGCGTCTCGCTCATTTCCATGAGCTTTAAGTGAGTCGAGTGCTCTAGTTGTTTTGTTAACTTCTTCGTACCGGCTAGGAAAACAGTATTTGCAATTACAGTTTCAAACTGTAATTCATTCCCTTCTTATCCTATCTTATTCCCTTTTTTCCTACTAAGTTTTATTCTTAATTAACTAATTCTTTGCGATTATGTGTAAATATTAAATCTTAAATACTAGTAATAATGATTTTTATCCATAATCCACCATTAGAAATGCATTGATTATACAATATTTAAATTTATTCAAGATGAAGTACAATAACAGTGTATGCTAAAGGTAATTTGGACTTGTTCCGTACAAAAAAGTAAGACCTGTTTGATGAAGACGCTATATCTGGCAATGCTAGTTTTAACAAAATCAATAAAGCAAGTGATGGACAGACCTTCGTTTTCAAAAGCTGAACGCTTTTCCGTAATGATTTCATTTATAGTTAATTCTTCATAATCATAAATCTTCATATTTAATTAACTATCTATTGATAGTAATAGTATTCAGAAAAAGTAGTATTCTTCCTAAATTCGTTAAAATACTAACCCCAACATTTTCTTTGAAATTAGTCACCTTCGCTGAATTCTAAGTATCATGGCATACTCTCCGCAATGCGCCGTTAAAATGTTATAAATTTACATATATTTTTATATAGAAAAATGTATTTAGTTCCAGATAATCCCAGTGTCGAGAATAAGACAAAAATAAACCAGACCAGATTTTATTTTTATGCCAAAATACAACATATATATAACTAAACGGAAATTTTTAGGCATTTTCATTAATTTTGCTGATAAGCTTTTCCTTTTGCCTATTTCAGGTCTGGTAGTATATCTGTAGTGAAAATTTTGAGAGTGTTCAGGGTGCTGAGGCCTCTTAGGGCCATCAACAGGGCCAAGGGCCTTAAGGTCAGTATCAATTTCAACATATAACACCTGATATCATCTACTTTATAGTCGTTCTATACAAATACAATATTACTTTACTGAATACAAACACTGTTATTTATAATGAATAAGTTATATAATACTTCCACACTCCATGAAGACGTTATAGAAAATATATTGTGCAGTTATAAATGAGTTCATAAACATGTTTTCCCTGATTATAGCACGTTGTTCAGTGCGTGATCGTTGCCATCAAAACGATCGGCAACATTTTATTGGTAACGTCCCTACTACAGTTTATGTTTGCCGTCATGGGAGTGCAAATGTTCAAGGTAGGGGGCAATTTGAATACTACGATGCAAGAGCAATACACTACGCTGTCTGTCCCTTGACATATATCACGTGTGCCAACACCTTTTGGATTGAGTACACAGATAATATGAAACCACATCAAATCCCTATAGTCTGAGAATTTTTCAATTACACCTTTGGGTATAAAGTCTTCTTCAATTTTATTTTTATCTGTCCTCTTTCCTTCTTCTACTTCTTCTATTATTTTATCTGTTATTCTTTTCATAAATTCTTTTGTTACTAATATTTCCTCGCTATTTAAATCTTTTTTACCGCCGCTTACTTCATTGCTTAATTTTACATCTGTGCGAATATCGTTTTTTGTTTTATTTCCTTTGCTTCTACCTATTCTACGCTGCTTTTAAATTTTCGTTTTAAACGGAAAATATTTATGAATCCTGGTGAGAATTTAACAATTGTAATTTTAAAAAAGAAAATTTAGCATGTCGCAAATTGTCAATAGAAATAATAACCCTTAGGCATTTAGTTTGATCCGTGATAATTTTCGATGTTGTCTACGCTAGACAAGCATGTGCCAAAGGACCCAAAGGTGTAGCGTTCACATAAGCTCATTAGAGGACTAATAAACCCCATGTACTTAGAGTATATAACCATCCCCCTACCTTGGCGTTCACTTGATACTGTCCACCTCCGATACGATTAACTCGTCACCAAATGAAAGTATATAACAGAGATATAACAGACCCTGTACTGCCCTGTGTATTAAAATTGTTTGCTTGTCCCTATGTTTGGCGCTGCGTGGTTACCGGACAAATGTGGCCTGTCCTTACATTTGGTAACGTATGAGCGGCATCTAACAACAAATTCTCCTATATAACCGTAGTACGTGGTGAAATGTGTGATAGTAGCAATTAAGACAATAGGAAATATAATGCTAGTTACGTATTTGTTACAATTTATGTTCGCTGTCGTCGGTGTACAGTTATTTAAGGTGAGGCTTCTGATACAGTAGATTGTGCGGGATCTTCTAAAATTACAAACATACCTAACTATATGGTTAACGATGATGCTAACGAACTCCAGCGCGTAGTTACAAAAATTAGATTCTCAAAAAATTCACTCTGTTTTTAACATAGTTTTAAAGTACCACCATCACAATAGTTCACCAGCAATTAAGTTGTATTTATAGATCAAAAACGTAGGTAGCTTTATACTTGACATAAATTTTGTACGGATAAAGAAACATAAATCTTAGAAGATCTCGACCTGCATGGAAAAATGTTTTTAACTAATATAATTGTAGAGATTTTGCATGAAGAGTAAATGGGCCTTAGTAGGAGCTGTGTTATTACCATCGCTTTTCAATCGATGTATTTCATTATTGATATATACAGAATGCTTTGCTCATTATGGAAATTGAGATTTTTATATTAATCATTTGTTGTATTGAATTAAATAACAGTGCCAATTGACGCATGTATTGGCAGGTAAAATAAAATCATCACATTTCTAATATACGAGATATTGTTTCAGGGAAAATTTTTTAGATGTAACGACATTTCTAAAATGACTAAGGAGGAATGTCAGTAAGTGTTGCTGGTTTTTTCCTATTTACATTTTTGAATTATTTTGAATTTAAAATCAACATATTTTCACGTCTCATTTTTTTCTTGTGCAACGTTTGATACCTTTCTTTTTAAAATACAGAAAAATCTTTTTTCAAAACCCTCTCTTTTACTAAAAACATTTACATTATTTTGCAGGGGGACATATTTAGTATTTGAAAATAGGAACTATGCGGTAAGAGATAGAGAATGGAGAAGAAATGACTTTCATTTCGACAATGTTATGAAAGGAATGCTCACACTGTTTACGGTTTCCACTTTTGAAGGATGGCCAGGGTAAGAGTTCTTCTGTTTCTTAAATTATTTTACTATGATTGGATTAAAATATATTTTCTTGTCTTGTTGGGGCGTATTGTAAATAAATAAATAGAGCCCAGCCAGATGTATGGCCTCGCAGTAGAAACCAAACGGCCAAGAGTTAGGACGTAATAGAGAGAAACCAAAAATTATTTTTAATAATGTCAGTTTTATTTTTAACTCTTTACAATCAGGCCAAATCGTATAATCGGAAATAATTGTTTCGTCATTTGCCATATAACTTAGTTTAAAATTGTTTTTCTAAGGTTCTATAAAACTGAAAATTACATTAATGAAAATCCTATGCAACTGATTTTTAATAAGTGAAATCATTTGTTATCCTATAAATGAGCGATGGACTGGTGATATCGTCCGGGTCGCGGGAAGTGGCTGGATTCGAATAGCCCAATACCGGCCACTGTGGACATCCTTGAGAGAGGCCTTTGCCCACCAGTGGGCGTGTTTCGGCTGATGGATGGATGAAATGAGCGATGCAGCGTAGAAAACCATATTTATTTTTTATTTATTTCGTTTCAGGTTATTGTACGTGTCTATAGATTCAAACGCAGAGGATCGTGGTCCCATAACCAACTTCCGTCCAATTGTTGCAGCCTACTATATTATTTATATTATTATAATTGCCTTCTTCATGGTGAGTACAATTTTTTTACCTGACATCTGTCCAATATTTTTTGCCATTTTCATAATAAGTAGAGGTAAGGAATAAAGACCCTTTACGTCAAATGTCTACAAGGAAGTATCAAATAATAATGGCATAATAGTATTTTTAATATATCTTTATTTGATGTAGCAAATCTATCTATTCATTTATCAAATCAACTGGTTTTAGGACTCCGTACTGCAATAATACGTATTAAGAAATAAACACTAAATTAAATAAATACTGGATACACATTTTACTTATTTGTTTTAGGTTAATATATTCGTCGGTTTCGTCATAGTGACATTCCAAAACGAGGGTGAGCAGGAGTACAAAAACTGTGAGCTTGACAAGAACCAAAGGAATTGCATAGAGTTTGCTTTGAAAGCTAAACCGATCAGAAGGTACGATATGTTTTTTTTTTTATTTAAGTTACCCTGAGTAATATAAATTTTATAAAACCATCTTGATGTTCATGTACAAGTATATTTTTACAGAAAATTACGAAACATAGTTTAAAGTGATTCATGATATGTTTACACAGTGATTTTGATTATAAAATAAAATATTGGACCGATTTAAATGGAAATTTCATAGGACCAATTTATAAATACAAATAAACATCTATCGCTTTACAATTTGTTAGAGGTGGTAGAGCATAACACCCTTTCACAGCTTTTGCTGCACTTTTACGGCCACGCTCGTCCGGGGAAGTACCA